>BSXT01000477.1:0-41499 GCA_030267785.1 Phytophthora fragariaefolia | reverse complement strand
CCGGACACCGCCGCGAGGCGGTGGAGTGCCTGCCACTCGATGGACGTGAGATGAGGGAATGCCGAATGCTCCAGTGTCATGGCTGGGGGCCCGGCGGGCTGGTTCTCACTCATCTCGAACTTGGTCATGGGAAGGACTACTAAGTGCTACCAGGTGTAACGGGCCTAGAGTATGCCCGTCACTGGCTTACACGTAGCGGTAGAGGAAGCGTCCCATTCTCAGTTAGACTGAGAACCAAGTATTAATTCCAGTGTAAATTCAACTCAGATTTATTATTAGACCAGGGCGCGGGCCCTTACGACTAATGTGAACCACTCAAATACAGGTCAACAGCTGATTGGCTGAAAGTGGGATCTGGCTCCCCCACGTTTCAGCCAATCAGATAGAGCCAACTCAACACATGCTAGCCATGTGCTGTCTGTACCCACTTATGTAATGCATGTAAGGGTGTCTGATGACACATGTAAAAACGAAGGGCCAATTACATGGATACAGAGCTTTGCTCCTTCCTGCTGCGTCGTGCATCGTGAGCATTGGCTCGCTGAACTCTTTCACCAGTTGTAGGGCGATCACTCGTTGGCGGTTAGCTTCTCGGCGCCATTGTGAGGCGTCAGCTGAGTCGCAGGATCCTTTTTAATCCTGGAAGACATCGCCTTCAAAGTCGACTGGGCGTCCCAGCCGAGCACCAGGTACAACGGTGTTTCTCGCCGAGTCGTATCTCGCGAGTTATTGATTCCATGCGCCATTTTCTCGGTGATGGCGTCCCAATCGGCCTGGAGCGGGTCTTTGACATAGGCCCTCACAGTTTGGATCATTGTCTTGACCAATCGCTCCTGTTGGTCCTTTGCCTGGGGGCTGTAACTCAGCGTTGCCCTCGATCTAGACTGCATCAACTCGGCGAAAGCCTAAAACACCTCGCTAATGAACCAGGGATCCCGGTCATGGCGGATCAGCGAGGGCTCCGAAGCGTCTGATCACGCATTTTTCAAAAGATTTGGCCACTTCGCGTGCTCCAGTCTCACCCATCGCCTTGGTGATGACGTACCCAGTGAATGGTCCTGGAGCAGCAAAAGCGCTGTGTTGCCCCGCCGAGTTACTGGCAGCGGTATCCCAAAATCCATCGAGACCATGTGAAATGGATACTCAGATGCCACGTGACATGGTGAGTAGCCACTCAGGTGGGGCTTGCTCCTGCTGGTTATGCAGTCCTCACATGTTTGGACGCGTTTTGATACGTCAGCGTACAATCCAACCCAATCGAACTCGGGTTTGACTCGGTGAAAAGGCCTTACAATCCCCTGATGACCACCTGCAATCGAGTTGTGGCGGCTGTGTAGGACCTCGTCGATCATGGTGGTCGGTACAACCAGTCTCAGCGAGATATCCGCCGAGTCGGGCTCAGCACGACATCGCCTCTGCCCCTGATAATACAGTAATTCACCTTCACTGAGCTCGAAGCTGTCGGCAATCTTGCTCGCGTTCTGAGCTCGGCGGTGAGTTAAGCAATCGAGCTCTACCCGCAGGAGGAACTTAAAGTCAGCCCATCTGATCCCTTCGTCTTGAGCTTTAGAGATACGACTTCGTCTCTCAACTTGGACTACCGCCGGGTCAATATCCGTCGCGTCAGGGAGTCTGCCCTCACAGACTTCAACTTCTGCTTAAGCTTCAACTCGGCGGACCCGTACAGAAGCTCTGGGCAGCTCGAATTGGAGTCCTTCAGCCCTTGAATTCGGCGGATTCGCTTCTATGTCGTGCAAGCAAGTGTTCTGGCTGATTCCAGCCGAGTCCTTGTTGGCTTCATCCTCAAAATGAACTCGGCGGGATTGGCGCCTTGTCATCACTGTCATCTCGGCTCTAGGTACTCCCCAGTCAGCTGAGTCAGTGCTGGTGTATAGGATCTCAGACATTCTGTTTAGCTCCTTGTGTTCGGTCTTCCGATCGCCGCTGAGTACCCCATTTTCTCTCTATTGCTTCAGTAGCCTCGAGTCGGCTGTAGCTTTATAGTGGCGCAAGTGATGGAGGTAGCGCGCCGAACTCAGCTGGTCAGTGAGCTCTAATTGCAGAGCCTCCTTCTTACACGCCATCACCCCCATGGATTGCTGGATCGCAAGCCGAGAGTCGCCGACTATGATCTTCCACGTGTGGAAGTTGGTTCCGTCGAACTTGTTGATTCGGGAGGTCGTGGTCGAGGTGGTGTCCATGGCGAAGGCGTAGTCGGAGTCTTCACTCGCAGCGATCACAATGTCCCAAGAAGGGAGGATCCATAAGTTCCACGAGCAGTTAACATAGCCACCGTTCTTCTCAGGCTTAGCCGATCCATCGAATGATAGCATGTGTCCTACGGAATCTCGCGGGGCATGCGCATGGAGGAGCTCAGGGTCCAGGCGCACAGTAGCTGAGTTCTTCGACGGTGGAGCCAGGTGGCTCAGCGACGCATCGAGTCCGATGTGCGGAGTGACTGTCGCTTGTAGCAACTGGGCAAAGTCCGCGTTATGTTCGTGTACTCGTTTGACCTTCAGGTGGTACGGCGAGAGCAGCACCGCGAAGCTGACTGCCATACCGTACAGCGACTTCGAGTTGAACACCCACTCGAGTGTACCGAATCGCGTGTAGATGTGTATCGTCTTCCCAGCGAAGAGAGTGTGGCCCACCTTCAGTATATGTAGTAGTGCCAGCACCTCCTTCTCAGTTGGGTGATAGTTGACTTCGTTCTCTTTGAGAACTCGCCCACAGAATCGCACCGGGTGTAGTAAGCCGTCGTGTGGCTGTAGCAGGGTGCCACTGAGTGCCCGCGCGTTGGCGAATAGCATGATGTGCACTTCTTTCGCCGAGTCGAAGTGACGCATAATTGGCGCGTTGGCCACCTTCGTTTTCGACTCGGCGAATGCCAACTTACCGGCCGCCAGGTCACCCCCGTTTGCGAAGTCGGCGTCCATCCGCTGATACAGTACCGCACCATACACCGCCGCCATGATTTGGATGAACCGGCTGTAGTAGTTCAGAGCACCGAGGAGGCCTCGCATTACCTTCTTCGATGTCGGGAACGGTAACTCGGCGATCGCAGCTAACTTAGCCGGGTTAGCCCTGATTCCACGCTGGGAGACTTCATGAGAGAGAAAGTCGACTGCCGGTTGCACAAAGATACTCTTGGTAAAGCTGATACGGATTCGGCACTTGGCGAACCGCGCGAGCAGCTGACTCAGCGTAGCTAGACAGTCTTCGAACGTCGTGCCCCGAACCAGATATTATCCGCGAAGGGCCGGCGGTGAAACACTGGTGTCAGCGTCGACTCATCGGGTTCTCCGTTAGTGAACATGTCGCTCTCGGGGCTATTGACGAGGTCCTGCAGCGGATCCGACTCGACTAGAGCCCGGTGATCGGCTTTAAACTTGGTCGCTGAGTTCACTGAGTCAGGAGTTGGCTGGTCCGGGTCACTCAGTCGCCCTCGCTGAGTCGCTGAGGCGGCTTCAGCACGGCGTACTTTCTCGGCATAACTGGCCCAGCCACCGCGTGGCTGCACATAGCCCCAGAGAGCATTGTCGAAGATGCGCTGGTAGATCATCGGCGCGTTCGTAAGCCCGAACGGTATCCGGAGCCACTCAAAGTGCCCCAGTGTGCAGACAAACGCCGAGATCTCTCTGGCTCGCAGAGTCATCATGACCGCCAGAACCCGCTGGCCGCGTCTAGCGAGCAGAACCACAGGTAGCTCTCCAACTCAGCGAGGAGGTCATCGACCAACGTCATGGCATACTACATGAGGACCGTGATGGCGTTAACCATTTTGTAGTCAAGGCGCAGTCGGATGTCGACGCCAATCTTTTCCAACACAATCACAATGGGCGATGTCCATGGCTGTTCGGGAAGGCGATTAGCCCCGCCTTGAGCAAGCTCTTGAGTAGCTCATACAGCTTCTTCAAGAGCTTGAGCGGAACTCGCCGAGCCCGTTGCTTTATAGGTTTATGCCCTTGCACATCGATGTCGCATATTGCTCCATAGGCTGGTGGTGGAAGTGTATTTCCACTGGCAATCATGATGCCTTCTTGTGCTTTCGGCGCCTTCACCAGCTTCTCCCGCTAACGCGGCATATGAGCCGAGCATACCATATTCGAACCACCATAATCCAGCACAGGTGACGCTGAGTCCGTCAAGTCCGGCAGGAATGCAAGCTCGTGTGCATAATCCTCCAGACCAATCTCATTGGCTGAGCATTCGAACTCAGCTGGATACGTCGCCGAGTTATCCACGGCTGTGATACATTCATCTTCACACATAGCCATCGCTGCGACGAACCGCAGTCGTAAATCCTCTTCGGGGTCGTCTGCTAGGGCAACATCACTGACTTCGATCTCGTTGCAGATGAGGCTGTCGACGGCTTCAACGCCGGGCTCCCTTTCTTGGAGTCAGCTGACAACTCAGCGCTGAGCCCCCTTCCGGTTCGCAGCGCTTCCTTCAACTCAGCGGTCTCCTGCCTCGCGGAGTCAACTTGGCTTAGATGCTCTCTCTCGGAGGCTTGGTCTGGCGGCGCGGCCTCGAGCATCGTCACCCCCATTCTAGACTGGTGTGCTGTCCCAGCGTTTGGGCTATCATTCCACTCGTCGGCATCGCTGTGTGCGACTACCGCCAACTCGGCCATATCGCAGTCGCTGAGCTCACAACACGTCGTCATAGCTTAAACCGATCTCGCTGGGTCATCACCTGCTGACTCGGCGGGTTCGTAGCGAACTGAGTCGTCGGCTGGCTCGGTGGTTACGGACTTGTGTAGCCGGTATCTCACCGACTTGGTCGGCGTCACTGCAGCTTCCGCCCGGTCCCTCCCTGACTCAGTTGCGACAGCTTCAGCCCGTTCCAGGGGTACATGCTGTTGTGCGCAAGTCAGCTCAGCCATTCCCTTTTCGACCCGGCGAGGACTCCTTTCATCCAGGACGGCATACTGTCTCCGCTCCACCGCTGGTGGTTGTCTGGCCAATCAGACAGCGTACAGCCGCTCCTCCTTTTTGAGCAAATTTTTATCCATAGCGGCTTCGTAGGCGAGCACCTGTTAGTCGCTAGACTTAGCCGAGTTCATCCTGACGTACACGTCATCTGGTGGGAGCTCTTCGTACGGTGCCCATAGTATCCCTGGGAAGTGAGCTGGGCACCACACTGGTTTACCACTCACGTTCGTCAGCAGGACACGTGTCGGCTTACCGCGTGAGCAGTAAGCTGCGGTCTGTGTCCAGTCCTTTGTCCTGCGCACCCAGAACTCATGGGTGTCCTCACCCGGCTGTTTCCCCGTCGAAGGGTGAACTCCGCTATCATTCTCGCTGGGATACTCAGCGACTCGGTGGGACCATCACTGACCCTGTCTCCGTAGGTCGGCTCGGTGAGCCAAGCACTACGGGACTTGATCAATGGTATCTCCACCTCGTCGGGTAGCCTCGCCGTCGAGTTGTACAGATTAAGCCTGATCCCAGCTGGTATCATAACGTCGGAGCCGAGGATCAGGTCGACTCCGGTGTGGTGGGGCATAATCTACACCTCAAACTCGTAGACCACTTGCCAGCCGAGAGCCACCTTGACTGTCTCCCACCACGACGTTAGCACCTTCCCTTTTCCGATACCCTGGACGTCTACCTGTCGATCCGAGTTCGTCCGCCGATTCAAGTGAAGCCTCCTAGCGAACGACTCACTGACCACCGAGACATTTTCTCCGTTGTCCAGTAGTATCTTCGTTCGCACATTGTTTACCGCGCCCAGTACAAGGGCGCGCATACGAACTCGGCGATCGAACTTTTGCGCTGACCACCACCCATGCGCTCGCCAGGGTTCAATTTCATCATCTTGGAGTGGCGTTCGGCAACTCGTCGAGTTCCTGTTGCCATGTTCGCTACTGCTCGACGATCTTCCTCTGGATCGCCGAGTTAATTTTGTCCGTCATATTCACATTCAAGTCCGTCGGTTCTCAAACACCACATCTCGGGCCGGTGTACATTGTCTACAAAGGCAAACACACGGTTCGCCTCAACTGCAGGCTTGGCTGACTGTGGCGGCCCGGTTCATTCCAACGCAGTCAGTGTTGGCGGGCTGCCAAGTTTAAACCTCTCGCTCGTAGATGTCGTGTAAGTCCGCGGGTACCGCAGACTTGTCGACGGAGGTGCGGACAAACTTAGCGAGCTTCTCCAAGCGCTGGAACATCTCGCAGCGCCCCGCATCATGTACTCGCTGGCCGAATTTGCACCGCCCATCGCAGAAGAGTGCAGAGTGACAGCTGCTTCCGCATGCTGCACAAGGACCATATCGGGGCCGCTCGGCCGAGTCACCCCGTCGCTCTTGGCGATCATAGAGACGCCTCTCACGGTTGTCATCTCGGCGGTCTCGGTGGTCGGGGCGCTGGCGCTCGCTCCTATCACCTCTGCGAGCTGGGCGGTTATCTCGGCTGTCGCGACGACCGATAGCCGAGTCGCTGTTCCCAGCGGGCCGATCACTGACTGCTCCAGCATCCACATAGTTCCAGCTGTGGTCTGGGTCCGAACCACTGTCGCCGCTGAGTCCATAAGCGTTAGCGCTGCTAGACGAATCACGCGAGTGGCTGCGCCGACTCAGTTTACGCGGCTCACCCCACGTTACAAATCGTCGACTGTTGCTTTGGCCAAAGTGACTCGGCGTTCACAGCGCAAGTCGCCGACGAGAACTAATCAACTCATCTCAAATGACCCGCCGCCGAGTTGAATGCAGGCTCGGCGGAATGGAGAAATTACTGCAAGATTGCATCTTTTATATTGTGGATTTGACGACGAGGGTGAATTTACTAAGCTGAGTCACCCTAAACTACTACTACGAATCACGAACTCACTGACACGGAAGATCAGAGGGTCACGTCAGGTGAACCCTCACTTGATCCGAAGATGTCCAGTCCTTCGCGGTTGGGTGGAGTCGGCGCACTCGGCGAACAAGTCGGCGGGGCCGACTCGGCCAAGACGACATCCTCATCGACTAAGCTCTGGACTTGGCTGAGGTCGGATTCAGCGGAACCGAAGACAGGAAACTTGGGATGGCGCGGACGGAAATCCACATTGTACGGGTGGAGCTCGGGCATGCGAAACCACCAAGCACGCCAAGGGTCACCGACATCAATGTCGAGCGCCGACTTGCACCAATCTGCACTGGTCGGGAACCACGGCAAGTTGGCAGGCGGCTCAAACGGCACCGACGGGTCAAAATACAACTCCGAATCCAACTGGGGCTCGGGGGTGTTGCTCGCCGCGTCGAACTCGGTGACAGCCTTGTACAACGTCCCGTACAACTCGGTGAGGACCGAGCGCAGGGCATCGCTGCGTCTCTTGCGCTCGTGGCTGTACTTCTGCCAGAGCTGTACACCAGTGCCAGCTCGTCAGCCGAGCTCGTCGCGTTTAAGTCTGAGTGAAGACCGAGAACGACGCTTGAGTTCTCAAGCCAATGCATGGGTTCATAGAGGGCGACAAACACCTTGGTCATTTCTTTGGCGGTCTCCACGACACTTGAACCAATACTCCGCCACAATCTCGACGTGAGGAGCCGACTTGGGGGACGTTTGACGAGCTCGGACTCGGCGAAGGGCATCAGCCGACATAAAAAGCGGCCCATCGGGGAACAGGGCCCGTCGCTGACTTGGATGCTGAGCGGCATACACATCCGCGAAAGCTGCCAACCCAGACAGCGCCGACGGAGTCGACCGGACCCGGGGCTTGCCATCGACGGTCTCCTTCTGGATCTCCACCACGCAACTGCCCATGATCCGATCCCAGCAGCGCGCCGAGCCCAAATGGAAGAAGGGCGGATCACGCCAGATCGTCATCTGGGCCGGCACGCGGGAGTCGCTCGAGACAGCTTGGGCAGCGCGGGTCCGGAGTGTCACGATAGGGAGGCGCAACACATCGGGGAGCGAAGTTGCACCACCCGTCGAGTTGGAGACTTTACCTGACGATGCAGGCGAGGTCGGCGCAGACACTGCAGCCGTACCCAAAGTGCTCGCCGACTGGCCCGAAGCTGGCGGAGTTGGAGCAGCCGGCTTAGCCGTCTTGCCAGGCTTGGCAGTGACCCTGTCGTCTTGGTCGCTGACTTGGTTGCCTTGCTGGGCTTGGCAGCCGGACGAGCTTTGCTCGTTGACTTGGCGACTGGACGCGACGGGTTAGATTACTTTGCGGAGGCACTTGCACGCGCCTTCTTGGTCGGAGCTGGAGTCACATGCAAAGATGGACGCTTCTGGTCGGTCGACGGAGCCGGCGAGACAGGGGCAGGAGTCAGTGGAGGCGCTGGCTTCTCCTCCAGCTCCTCAGCGACCAAATCGGACGAATCATCGCTCTCGAACACTGACTTCTTGCGAAGTCGGTGGGACCACTAAGGCAACGCTTTGTCGTCAGCCAAGTCGCCCGAGCTCGACTGACGCTGACTGGCCGAAGTCACAACTAGTGCTGGAGTGGCAGCAGGAGGACTCGGCGAGTCAATCACGAGAGGCAAGGACGCCGAAGTAGCACGAGCCGCCGAGCTAGCCGTACCGGACGATCACCTAAGTATATATGCATCACTGGCCTCCAAAGCTTGAAGCTCCGAGCTGTTGATCGCGCGGGCATTCAACGCCGACGCGCGCTGAGAGCGAGCAGACCCAGGTGTCGAGGGTGCTGGCGCAACAGTGGAAGTCGAACTCGGAGACGCCGCCGAGTTACGCGGTGCTCAACGAGATGACCCAGCAGCAGACTTGGTCGGAGGCTTGAGCGCTGACTTGGATGTCGACTCAGCGGAAGCCTTGGTCGGCCGCGGCGAAGCCCGCCGAGTCGATGGCGGGGCAGAACTCACCGAGCCAGCAGAGTCACAGGAAGAGGCCGAGCCGTCGATGCCGGAGCTAAAGTCACAACCATGGAAGAGACCGAACTCGCTGAGCTTGTGACAGGTGCAGCCGACGCTGCAGACCGCGAGCAAGGGACCGAACATGACGCTGAGACGTGCACCGACGGCCGAGTCTCTGGTGTCAGGTGATCTCGGTGGAACGGGCTCCCAGGGACTCGGCGAGGCTCCGTCGACGGCACGTTGAAGTCAGCGGTAGTCAGCGCCAACGCAGCAGCCGACGAGTTGGAAGTCGGCGCTGCCGAGCTCAGCGGCAATGAAACTGGGGCTGAACTCGTCGCCACGGGACCAATGACTCGGAGAGTGATCTCGCGGACTTTACCCGGTTGGGCTTGAGACAGCTCAGGCCAGCGCGCCTCGAGGAGACGACACAGCCGAGCGTTGAGAGCCAGGTCACCCGGCGAAAGACCAGGAGCGTCGGTGGCAGCAGCAAGAGCGAGGGCTGGGTCGGTCACTGAGATCCGACCATTGCGCCGCAGGACATTCTTCTGGCGCTGGATGACTCGGCGCTGGTAAACGATCGTCTGGTTGGCGAACCGCAATGCGCAATCCGCTCCACCAGGCGAGATAACCGCGGCGGCTTCCGGCACATGCTCGAAGTACGAAGAAGCCACCCCTTGGAGCGCCGAGGACGCGATGTCCCGCTCCGCCACGACCTTCGACATGCGCTGTAGGTCCTTGTCACGCTGATCGACCATCCGGCGTAGATGGTCGACCAGTTGCTGACAGGAATCGACTCGGCGATTGGCCTGCCGAGTCGATGCTCTCAGCTGGTGCTCCAACACGCAAACTATGTTGCGGAAGGAAGCCACCAACTCGGACGTCTTGGTAGCGTGCGTTGTGGTGCATGCTCGGATAACGGGGCATGAGAACAGGCCCACAGACTTGTCCGAGGTTGCCGGCTGCCCGATAATGTTCTCTCCCTAAACCAGTTTCGTATATACGCTTCTACCCTAGCTCCTGCTCTTGTCTATACCTGCTTCCGTCCGTTGGCCCCTGCAGTATTGCAGCGTAGTAGCTGACAACGGCGACATGGTGGTCAGTACAGTGGCTTTCTGGGCGTAATGTCGGATACTGGAGCCGACTACGCAAACTACAATTCGGGCCGTGTACTCGTCCTATGCGGACGGGTGGTGTACGCAAAGCATACTGGAGGCTTTGCCCATTGAGAAAAGAGTGTGTAAGAAACCCACAGCTCCGTCTTCTGCTGGTACAGACACATCGACGTTCCTAACTGTTTGCGTACGCACTTTGGCTCGGCGCAGAAGCCACACCTTCGCCATCCTGGTTGTACGTTGTGCCGCCGTTCTTACACCCATGAAGGGAACCACGAGTTTGTTATCGTCGTGATACCGCTTCATTTCTCCACTCACAAAATCTATCTTGACGCCTCGATCGTACATCCAATCCTCACCAATCAAGAAGTCCATTGTGTCATGCTCAACAACGAGCTCGTCGACACTCACCGGTTGTTCATACACTGTCCTGAACTGGAAGCGCCATTTTTCAATACTCGTACTGCAACGCCACTGAGCCCTTCCATGTAATCTACCGGCGGGGATGTGGTGAGCCTCGTACCATAGTTCTGTCACTGCTTCCCCGCTACACTATACTGGGCTCCAGTGTCCAGTTTCACTTGTCGCCACTGTCCACGGACTTCCAACGTTACTGTCGGTAGCAGGTCCATGGCCGGAGCCTGCACCGCGCGTAACTTCCCGACTCTGTACGCCGTTCTGTCATCTGTTTCCGTCCCGGGGCTCTCATACATGCTTCCCGTACGATACTCGTAGGCCTTCACCATCCGCTTCCGTTTTGCCATCTCCTTTAACACATCCGTCGCGTAAGCTAGCAAATGACCAACAATTTCAACTTCCGCCCGCGTTAGTGTTCGTGTCCTACCACCAGTACGTCGATGCTCATCGTAACTAAAGAATGCGTTAGCTGGATAGCTTGACTCGTGGCTTCGATTAACGTTGCTCTTTAGCTCTCGCCTTGCGTATACGTTTCTCCTGCCGGCGTCGTGCTCGCGACACGTGAAGCGGCAAGGCGTCAATATTATCCCATGTGTCGCCTCTGATAGCTTCGAGTCTGGCCGCTGCCGTCACCAGCTGTACTGCCACGCCCGGTCTCGTGTCATTCTCGCCAACCACTCCACCAGCGGTTAGTTCTCACAGTCGTGCCGCCTCCGCCTCAGTCAATTGAACCAGACCCCTCTCGAGTGTATGCTGTCGAGACCTTAGCTCTCCTGTCGCTTCCACGGCTCGCGCGCTCCACTGCATAGCTTCACATAACTGCTTGTCAGGCTCGGGCATGACAACGTCCTCTTCCGCCGTCACTCCCGGCGCCAACACCTTTTCTGTCTGCTCTCCCGCTCTTGTTGAAGTCACCGCCGCGATCGCTTCCGCTGTGATCGGTAACTCCACGGCGTTCATTTTTGCGGATCGTCGTTCTTCGCGTCTTTTCTATCGTTCTCGTCGCTTCGCGGCCTTCCGCTGGCGTATAGCGATTCACTCGGCTTCAGCTACATCCCGTCGTTCTTCTCGTACTGTTCGTACTCGTAACACTCGTGCCGTATCTGCGTCTCGTCGCTATGTCTCCTCTGCGAAGGCTGCCGTCACCTCAGTCGGCGAGGCTCTTACTTCTTCGTTATCTAGTTGCAGTTGTCTCGTTATGACCGCGGTCGCATCACCATTCAGTGTCGTCGGTGAGGGCCGCACCTGTAACGAAACTGTTACGTAAATCAACCAAGTGGCGTTGGGGATTAGAAGAGCAAGCAGCGTATGATGAATTGAAGAACGAATTGATTGTGAGACCCCTTCTAATTTACCCTGACTTTACGAAACCATTCAAATTAGTTACTGATGCATCGGTAGTAGGATTGGGAGCTGCTTTGATGCAAGACCACGGTAACGGAGATCAACCGGTGGGCTTCGCATCGAAAGTAAACTCGCCTACTGTGGCAAATATGGGATCACAGACCTCGAGTGTGCCGCAGTTGTCTGGGCGGTGCGGTTGTTTCGTCCGTACCTATATGGACACAGATTTGAGTTAGTCACAGATCATTTAGCATTGACTCCGCTAATGAAAAGCAAAGACCTGAACTATCGATACGGAGAGTGGTCAGTTGACGGACGACGAGATTTGACAGCACCAACAGGATGACAAATTGGTACGACGCCTGAAAGAGAAAGGTAAATACAAGAATCAGAAAGTGAGAACGGTGAATGGAGTGGTACACGTACCCGGGGATGACGGAGTACTTTGTTTGTTACTGCCAGTCGCGCTACGAGCCAAGGTGTTACGTGAAGCGCATGACTCGATCTTCGCTGGACACTTCCGCACACCTCAGACATAGGCACGAGTAATGAGCACTTACTGGTGGTCAGACATTAGGACGCAAGTTAAGTTGTGGGTACGCAGTTGCCGAGCTTGCGGTACTAGGAAGACACAATCCAAAGCTGTTATACCACCGCTACAAAGCCAGGGCGTTGGCGACGTAGGAGATAAATGGGCGATAGATGTCGCGGGGCCGTTGCCCGTGACGCCAGACGGAAACCGATACGTGATTGCAGCAGTAGACTACGCTAGTCGATATGCTATTGCGGTGGCGACGCCAGCGCACACTGCTGAACATGTGGCGAGATTCATTGCTGAGCGAGTGGTATTAGTTCATAGGCCTATGCGGGAAGTGGTCACGGATGGTGCGCCGGGGCTTAATGGTGAAGTGATCACCACGCTAGTGAAAATATTACAGGCAAGGCAGATTACGCCTGTACCTTATCGAGCCATGCTACTGGGGCTAGTGGAACGATTCTACAAGGTCTGGAAGGATATGGTTGCGATGTACGTCGACGAGACACAAGACGGCTGAGACAGATAGCTGCCTAGCGCGGTCTATGCCTACAACGGAGCGAAGCATGGAACGACCGGCTTCACCCCAAACGAATTGATGATGGGCAGGAGACTTCGTGCACCGAACGAATTATTACGCACGCGTCGTGTGATGATGATAGGCAAGTGGGCAACGTATCACCAAAAACTAGTGAAGGATTTAGATCAAGCATCAGGGATCGCTGAAGTGGCTATACGTCGTGATCAGGAGCGGCGAGAGCGCTACTATAACCAACGTGTTCGACAACGCGCACATTTTGCAGTTGGTGATTTAGTTAGGATATTGAAGCCACCACGAGGGCGAGGAGTGACGAAACTGGCCCATCAATGGATAGGACCTGCACGAATAAATGCCGACGCTGGATTTGATAATTGGCGAGTGGCACGACTTGATATGCAGAATGGTCTAGTTGTACATACACTGTAGCTTCCTACTTTCTTACCACTGTCCTCCGGGGCAGCTCGAAACAGTGGCGGATAGGATATTACGGGAGCTTGCACTGGAAGAAGACGAGGTCGACGGTAACGGTAACGGTGACGGTGATGGAGCCGAGCGGCCACGTGATCTTGTTCAACAAAACGGCGAAGACGACGGAACGATAATCGAGCGGCACAACACAGACGGTGCCAGAACTGGAGGACGTGCTGCGAGTGGTTCGATCGGATCACTGGGCGATAGGGAACCTGGGACGGCGCCGCCAGAACTAACGATTCGATCACAGCCGGAAATAACAAACACGGTGGTGGGATCAGGCCTGACGCTGGGGCAACAGGCGATCAGTCGGAGTGAGGACGCAGTGGAGAAAAGCACAGCAATACGGCAGACGGCGAGCAGACACGTAGACCTGAGCAACGAGCAGCGGCACACAAAAGCAAGTGGCCGACAACAACGGAAACGGTGAAGTGACAGTAAGAACGAAAAACGCTTGCGTGATGCCGAAGAACTCGCGCAACGACAGAAACGACGCCGGGTGGAGAGCGAATCACGAGAAGGCCGTGCGGCACGACGGGGAGTTGTGCGTGACGAGCAGGCGTCGCAAGCTACCTCGACGATTGAAGCAGATGCGAATACTGGGGTTTCAATCCCTGCGGGAACCATTCGATCTAGAGCGACAGATCCCGATATCGAAAGCAATACTGGAGGAACAAATACGACGGGCGGGAGCGAAGAGCGTCGCAGCCCAAATCGGAACGAAGATGAGCAACAAGAGACAGTCCGACCAGCACTGGCGGGGAAGAGCCCAGAGACAACAGGAAGTGCAGGTGCATTGCGAGGTCTCGGTCAGACGAGATGGGTACACCCCCTGCACCACCTTCTGGAAACGGCGGCAAGAGGAACAGTGGTCGGACGAGCTAGACGCCGACTACTTGAGTACGCAAACAAAGCAGGACGATACGTATTACAGTACCAAGTGGTGTATGGTTCACGACTCGGAGGATCTACGACAACGGAATGGATATCGGCACGGGAATTTGAGAAGCTATTCGACGACGGAAAGATCGGAGACGATCTTCTGGCGGGGGTGGCGGGTGGACAAGTGGTGCTCCTAACGCCAGAACAGCAAGAGACGGACACGCGGACCCGCGCAGTAGTGACTAGTGACGGAGGTAATGACGAGATGTGGCGCACGCCGAATAGTCGGGACGGCACCAAGTACGCAACAGCGGCAGATGGAGCTGCTGCCACAATGGCTATTGAAGTTGAGTGAGAATGGTTGACGTTGATACCCGAGCGACCGTGGGAGATCGCCCGGGGAGGGCAGACATAGAACGATGAACGAGCACGGTCAGACGTTGAACAGGAGAGACGACATCGTTGGGTTGAGAACGAGCGGCTACGGAGCCACAACAAGGGGGGGGCGATTGTGCAAGCTTTAGTTTAAGTTTTAGCATAGGCGACGGGGAATAGCTAGGAGAGCAGCGCGCGTGTGGCTGGACGCGCGACTCTCAGTTGCAATTTGGGCAGGAGAAGCTCAGATTAAGCAGCTAATCTACTACGCGTGGGGTTCTGCGGCATACTGGCCGGCCCTACCCAACAAAAAGGAAGGTTGCGTGCGTCTTGTTCTGCGGCGGGAGCCCTTTACTGTGTGGGACCGTCGGCGAGACAACCGAGTAGTTGCGAGGTACGACTCGAGTAGTTACTGAGAGGGCGAAGACGGTTAGATGTTGCGTCCAGAGTGGCTGGGAACGTGGGTAGCGCCCACGTGGGTGTGGGGTGCCTATTGATGGCGTCTCGACCGAGTGGAAGGTGGACCTGGAGTGCGGCTCCGCGTGCAGGAGGGTCCTCGTTCTGCATATGGTGCAGGTTCGGATTATGGGGCGTGAGAACAGGCCCACAGACTTGTCCGAGGTTGTCGGCTGCCCAATAATGTTCTCTCCCTAAGCCAGTCTGTGAATACAGCTCTACCCTATCTCCTGCTCTTGTCTATATCTGCTTCCTTCCGTTGTACCCTGCAGTATTGCAGCGTAGTAGCTGAGTACGCCGACAGCAAGTTAGCATGATACCTCATTGTACTCATATTAGTAATACGTTTACAAGACTTCATGGATACCGGTATGTGGTAAGAGCACCGGGGTTCCGCCATCCGTTTCAAATGCTGCCGGTCGCGTCCCCTTGAATATACTGTACACTTATCTGTGATTCACATCTTATTTTATCCAGTCACCTTTCTCTCCTCGCACTGATACATTTGGGGGGGGTCAAAATTAGAAGATTGCACTAAGAATATCACCATGCCGGCGCTGCCAAAATGACAAGGTGCTCGGCAAAATATCACCCCGGTCAGATATAAACTAGCCAACCATTTGCCCTGGCCATCATTGTGCACTTCGGTCGAAAATTCTAGACTAAAGAGAAATGTGCTGTTGCGTGGGGCGACTCTTCGACAAATGGTCGGTTATTTCAACCTAAACAGGTGAATCATTTCTAGAAATGTTATGACCACCGGACATTAAAAATATGGTGGTCCGTTCAAGCATAAAATCACCACTAAAAAATCTAATTTTGATCCCCCCCCCTATTTGTTGCACGAAAGTGTGGGCTACCCGACAATAAATCTACCCTAGTATCGAATGCGTCAACCGTTGACGTAAAACAGCGAAGTTCAACGCCACTAACAGATAGAGTTCACTATTGAAACCTATTTACCAATATCCGGTTTAATCCGATAGTAAAAAATACAGTTCTTGACAGACTTAGACCTATGTCAAAACATACCCCACGTAAACGAACTCATTCCGCTGGAGATAGATTTCGCAGCTGAACCGAAGGCCTTCCTCGAAGCTTTCACATCGCAAGTTTGTGCCGACTGCACACGTCTTCGCCTCGCACTTCAACCTCCTCACGCTGCTCCATGCTTCGCTTCGACGGTCAGGTCGCCATCGTCACCGGCTCCGGCGCAGGAATCGGCCGCTGCTACGCGCTGCTGTTCGCTGAGCGCGGCGCCAAAGTGTACGTTCCCTGTGGCTCACTGTGGTCGCTCACAGATCGCGCCGAGTGTCTAATGCGTGTTTATTAGTGTGGTGAACGACTTCAGCAAGGAGGCGGCGGACTCGGTGGTCAATGAGATCAAGGCCAAGGGTGCGTGCGGGTCGATGCCTTGATGTGGCTCGAGCTGTGAGTTGTCGTTGACGATGTTGAGCTGCTGCATGTTGACTCGCAGGTGGCGTCGCGGTCGCCAACTACAACTCGGTGACGGACGGCGAGAAAGTAGTGGCCACTGCCATCGAGAACTTCGGTCGCGTGGACATTTTGGTGAACAATGCCGGCATCCTGCGCGACGTGACCTTCGCCAAGATGACCAAGGCCCAGTGGAACCAGGTGCTGGACGTGCACCTCCAAGGAAGTACGTGACTGGGCACATACTTTATTTCTGACTGCTTTGATTGTAGCGTTGCTCACAATGTCATTTCTGCTTTTGCGCAGCGTTCGCGGTGACCCACGCGGCGTGGCCACACATGCGCAAGCAGAAGTACGGGCGCGTGATCCTCATCACGTCGGTGAACGGCCTTTACGGCCAGTTCGGCCAGACCAACTACAGCTCCGTGAAGGCTGCCATGACTGGCTTCGGCAAGTCCCTGGCGAAGGAGGGTGCTCGCTCGAACATCAAGGTGAACATCGTGGCCCCGGGCGCCGGCTCTAAGATGACGGAGACGGTCATGCCCGCGGTCCTTGTGGCGAAGTGGAAGCCCGAGTACGTGGCGCCCACGATCGCCTTCCTGTGCCACGAGTCGGTGCCCTGCTCGGGGAAGATCTTCGAGAGCGGCGGCGGCTTCGTCGCGCAGGTCAAGTACGTGCGCAGCCCCGGCGTCTTCCTGGACCTGGAGAAGGAGATCACGCCCGAGGCCGTGCAGGCCAAGTTCGCCCAGATCACGGACTTCACCAACGCCACGGACCCGGACGACGACGAGGTGGCGCCGCAGCTGAAGCAGATCATCAACGCCAAGCTGTAAGATGGACCCCATCCCTGCGTCGACATTCGATCTGATTGAAGTAACCAGTCTCCGTGACGAAATGAATGCAACGTTCGTATGTGAACCACACAAATTAGTCGAACCAGTTTTCTGGTCTCGAAGTGCTCAAAATCTTCAAAATGGGAATATGATATAGGACCCTTATTTACCTGTCACGCATAGCGACTCACTTGGCAAAAAGACTAGAGAAGAGCAAGTCGAGCGAGGATGATCCGCCTCAAAGCGAAGCAGGCGGAGAAGAAGGCCGAGGAGGAGAAGGAGGCGGCGGCGGCGGCTGCAGCTGAGGCGGGCGACGCCACTGCCTCTGCCAAGCCCAAGACGAAGATCTTGGGCGTCGGGCGCGGCAAGCGCACAGGCGCCAGCAAGGAGAAGAAGCGCACGCCCGGCGAGATCCGCATCCAGAAGGGTGGGGAGGGCATACAAAGAGCGAGATAGATGTGGAGAGATGGACTGACGCGCTTGTTGCTACTGGGCCGCAGATATCACGGAGCTGGACGGCGGCAAGGCGGCGGCGATCAAATTCCCGGACGGGAACGACCTCACGCTGTTCACCGTCACGGTGCGCAGCCTGCGCGGAGCTCTGGCAGGCGGCTGCTGGGGAGACTGACGGATGACGCGTGCGTGCTGTAGATTACGGCCGACACGGGACTGTGGAAGGGCGCGGCCTACGACTTCACCTTTAAAATCCCCGCTGTATGGTCATGACCTGGTGCCACTGTACTGGTATTGGATTTGTGGTGGGGGCTGACGTATTGGTGGTTGTTGGCGGCTGTGTGCACTGCAGATGTATCCGCACGACCCGCCCAAGGTCCATTGCAAGACGAAAGTTCGTGCCTCAGTAGGCGCTGGATTCCAGCGTCAAAAGATACAAATTGGAGCAAAGCGCGGAGGATATTCACGCGGTGTACATGTTGTGCTGTCGTAGATTTACCACCCAAATATCGATCTGGATGGCAACGTGTGTCTGAACATCCTGCGTGAGGACTGGAAACCTGTGTTGGACATCAACTCGGTCATCTACGGTCTGATCTACCTGTTCTATGAGCCCAACCCTGATGACCCGCTGAATAAAGGTTTGTTGAGAAAGGGGAGTGTTTACTGTAATTATTTGAGATATGGCTGGGCTAATGGTGTTGCTGTTCTGTACTTGCGTATCTGTGAGCGCAGAAGCTGCAGAACTGTTCCGCAATGACCCGAAGCAGTTTGCCGCTGTGGTGAATCGGTCTTTGCGTGGGTACAGCGTCCAAGGCATCGAATTTGAGCGACTAGTCTAAACTCCCGCAGGTTCACGAGCTAATAGTTATTGATTCGAAAGGTCGGTGGTAGCTGAATGATCAGCTATCACCGCCAACGTTTAGGTGCTCAGAGATCACCGTGGCAGCACAGGGATCAGCAATTACTTAATTGAGCTTGCGTCTTGGCAAAACACGTGATAGATATTGACGACGTTGTTTATTTTAGTTTATGTGCAGGTTGGATATCGCCATTTCCCGGCAAAAATGTTTTTGCAAAAATGTTTTTGCAAAAAATGGGTCTGTTGGCCGCAGAGCAGGGAGTAAATGACTACCACTATTTGAAAATATCGCTCAAGGCGTACTACGAAATGTAAATGGCCTCAATTTCCTCCGACGTGCTGTCACGAAGAACATTTTCCTGTTCACACAACACCCGTAAGCAAGTCTGGGGTAAACTCCAGACAAGAGAAGTAACATACCCGCTCCAATTTGCACTTGCCACCAACAACAAGGTTCAGCGAGTACTCGTAAAAGTATCCGTCAGCTGTAGCCACATACAGCTGCACAATCGGGTTTTTGGAGTCTCTCGGGCCATGGATAGCGCACTGATTCGGCACACCTATTGAGCGCAATCGAGCCTAGTAATTTAACAAGCGAAACAAGTTAGACATGTACCCGTCATGAGGTATATGTGGACGTACGTAAGCAAAGTCTCGAGTGCCTTCAGCAATGCCAGAAAAGGAACCAGGGAGGTAGGCGCTCATAACGCCTGCTACATCGTCAAAGTTGCTAGTAGCCGATCCGGAGCTCGTATGCGTGCCGCGTGTTGAAGTTGCAACACCTGGGGAAGCATGATGGGTGGAAGGTTTACCAGGTGATGAACCTACAGTCGATGGACTTGGGGGAGTGGCAGCGCTACCAAATACTGTGGACCCGAAGGTACTCCCAGCAACTGCCAGAGTTGAAGTGATCGGCGTGAAGTGTCCAAAACTACCCGTAGCAGAGCTCTCAGCTCCTGTGAGTGAGAAAAAGTGAATGGTACCCGTGTCGCTAGAAGCACACAAGATAGTCGAGCTTTCGTTAAAGGCAAGGCAGTAGACTTGAGCAACGTAGGATCCGCGTCGGAATGCAGCGACCTTCTTTCCGCTGGGAACAGAAAATACCCGAATCAGCGTACCCTGTATTATTGAAGACATTGCTTAGAATAAAAACGAATCAAGAGCATGTGTGTACGACTTCGTTCTTACCGATTCAGATGCTGTCGCGAGTAGTGTACTTTGAGGGTTAAACGCCATCGCCACGGGTGCCGTCCTATGTGCCTGAAACGCGTTCAGCACACTGAGGTTGTTGGCATCGTACAAAACGATCTCTCCAGGAGATGCCCCGGAGGGGAAAGCCAAGTGGCCGTTATCGTGAGGGGACAGAACGCACAGCGCCTTGGGGTTGGGCGACGTGTCCAGCGTCTCCAGGATCTTCATGGTGCTGATATCGAAAATATAAATTTTACGCTCCAAAACCGCCACCAATCTGAGAGTAAGAAAAAACAAGGAAGAATGCCCATCATTAGATTCACCCCTTCTATCTTTTTTACGCATAATGCAACGACTGATACCTCTGCCGGTTCATGCGCACAGCCAGCACAGCCGTGACGAAATTTAAATCACAAATTGCAGCCCCCGTCTTCGTGTTCCACACCCGCAGCCTCCTCGGCGAAAATGCAGGCTGCACAAGCCAATGCACAGCACAGCCATGCACTCCATGTCAGTACCTGGTCCCATGGCACAGCCCATCCAGAGGTCATTGCACCAACCTGCTCCCCAGCGCCCACAAGAGCCACGAGACTGGTGCAGTACAACATCTCAGCGATGCCGATTCCCCCGATGTCCTCCTGGAAGCATTTACCGAACGGCTCGCAGTTGTAGATGGCGAAACCTTGGCGCGTGCCAACGCTGATGCATCTGAGAACAGTTCCCCCAGCACATTCAGACGCATCCCAACGTTATTTACTGCATAAAATACCCCCCAGAGCTGTGCACAGCAGTGACGGGGGGGGGACGCCAACGTACGATGCCTCCTGGTTGAAATTCAGGAAGAGCAGGTCGGTGCGGCTGCTCTCGGAGCTCTTCATTCTTCTTCGCGCTGCTTGGACTTTAGACAATGCCCGTCGGGTAATCTACACTTGAAAACTGTATGTGGACTCTCGACCAATTAAATCGTACGATCGGTTTGAAGAGGATTCGAGTGCAAGGCAACTTCAACAGCAACTTTGTGTCTTTGTGCCAAGGGCGGTAGAATCTGATGCCTCGCTAGATGGACGCATTGTATCGCCGAAGCACACGTAGTGGCCTTTGTCGGCGTGGTAGTAAATGGCGTGGATGGTGAAGGCGAGTTTGCCGCCCTTCTTCCACGTGCAGCAAAGGCCATCAAACACCTGATCCTCGAGCCCGGGAATTTCGTCCACACAACCCTGGAGCTGTCATCGCCCGGGTGTACAAGAGCCATCTTGAACAAGCTGTCATTGGGGTCCCTTGCAAGGCGTGGGGCATACCTATGATTGATTTCACTGCCTGCGGACACAGACGAAAGTTTGGATCTTCATCTTGATGAGGTAAACCCAGGAAAACCTGAATTGAAGACTTACTCAAAATGAGCACGACTCACGGATACAGTTGAATAGTGGAATGGGCAGGCTTTTACTGCTGTAATTGTTCGCGGTGTATGGCATTCTGATGGAGTTAACGACCCAACGTATTTGACAAATAAGCTTAGCCAATATTCTTAACTGGACCGCTTGCTATATTTGTGTTGATGCGCGTCACTGTAAAATCGAGTCTAACATGTGAAAGCCCAAACCATGATCAATCTATTATAGTTATGTGGAGCCTCGGATGCTATGAACGTGTCGTCTAATGGTGGGGCTTCCGGTGCGGTCTCTCCTTTGATGTGCTGTGTTGGTTGGGCTATGCGATGACGCTAATGCCTACACGTTCGTCGTATAACCATTCATTGGACTAGCTTTAACGAAATAGTAGAACCTTCCAATGTCGTTATTATCGTACCTTAAATCGAACGAGCTACCATTGCTGTGCAACGCTTGCAAAGTGATACTTGACTGAACACGCATTTAACTGGAACATTGTGAGCTTCTACAATAGAGGACCTGAGCACTCAACGTTAGTTTTACCCAGGAGTTCACGACACTTGCACTTTACCAGTTCTTGGTTTGTCGTGAACACGCCGAAGGACCGAGCGAGATTCCACCGCCGTGAAATGTTTAAGATCGTCACCGCGATCTGCAGAAGCGCCCGACTCACCGTTTTTGCTGTTTGCTGTCAGGGCCAAGCATACATGGATACGCTTCACCATCCGCAGATACACACGACTGCACCTCCAGAACGCATGTGTCTCCCTAGTCCATTAGAAACAATTTATCTCGTGCCTCGATCACTTTTATCCGTATAATACTTGCCAAGGTTGCACTGCGTTAATACCTACAACGCTGCCAACTTGGTCTTGCTCCAGTTCTCAGTTTACAATTTGCCTTGACAGCCCCACCACCACAAACACCAAGTTTTCTAGCAAGCCAAGATGCAGATTCAGCTTGTCGTCGCTGCCGCTGCCCTTACCATCGCTGCCACCATGGATTCAGCCCATGGACTTGCCAAGTACCTCGACGAGCTCCCGAACGGCAGCTCCTTCCAGCAGCCACTTGGACACCCCGGTAGCGACAGCTCCAAGACGACGGACTTCGCTCAGGCGTTTGCTGCTGCCGGCCACACGTGGTCCAGCAACCTGTGCCAGGCTAAGTTCCCGGGTTCTAGCATGACCAACGGTGCCGCCTTTGGTGATCCGTGCTGCACGTGGAAGAAGGGTGGCAAGCCCGATTTCACGGTAACGGCCTTTACGACCACACCGGGCAAGGCCACCACGTGTGCTGCGAAGGGCGGTGCCAGCTCGACGTCGTCTGCTTCTGGCACTTCGTCTGGAGCCGCTGACGCCACCAAGGGTGCATCTGATGCTACGAAGGGCGCTACTACTGACAGCTCAGCCACCGGAGACTCGTCTCCTGGTGCCGCTGATGCCACCAAGGGTGACACCACCACCACCTCTGACACTGGAGACTCGTCCACTGGTGCCGCTGACGCTACCAAGGGTGATACCACCACAACCTCTGACACCGGAGACTCAACGACTGGGGGATCGGAGACTGGAGCCTCGGCTGCTGGAGCATCGAAGGGATCTCCTTGGGGTTCGACTCCCTCCACCCCTACTTCGGGCGGTGGTTGCGCTGCCAAGAGAACCCGGACTCTTCGCCGCTAAATGGAGATTTGCATTCTTGTATGTTCCACAGCTCGGTTACAACGCCCGCGAACTCCTAGTCATGTAGCGAGAGAAGCTGCTTAGTGTCGTTTACTTGCTCCGTTTCTCCAGCCAGCCCTAGCAAGCTTCGAGAAATATACATGTTGTTCGTGCACCCCATTCATTATCAATCGCCTATTCTAGTCGGCCGGTATTTTCAGTTTGTTGCCGGTGTCAACAGTGGAAAGGACGATCGAGAACAGGACTGAGGGTCCAACAATCATGGGTAATGTATGCTGCGGAGGCGGCAACTCGGAAATGGTGGCCCGCCAAGAGCTACTTAAGGAAGGCAATGACTTTAAGAAAAAGAGTTCGTTCCTGGGAGTGCTCAGCCGGACCGAAAACGTCTACTTGCAGCTAAATCCTGCAACTACTAGGTGCGGTGTTCTTCTAAAGGATTGCAAAAATGGTTCTTGCAGACTAAGCCGGAGTTGTGTCCACTAAAGGCTCATATGGCGACAAACTCCCGGGCCAAGCGCCTCAGAAGAACTACCGATTCATCGAATCGGCAAAATTTGTCCAATGGGTAGAACACATACGATGAGTACTTTTGTGGACAATGCATAAACTAACAAATTGAGCTTTTGCAGGCCGCCTCGACCTGGTACTTCTCGGGCAGAATGGTCAGAAATTGCTTGAGCTGACGGCTGGAACGGCACCTGTCCGAGACCTCTGGGTGCAAACGTTGGAGGAACTTTGTCTACCTGGTCAAGCAGAACAAAGTGAGGCCGATGCCAAGAATTTGAATGAGACTGTGGAAAAGCAGAAAGAAAAGCAAAAGGAGGTGCGTCCTGGGACTTCTGCCTGTATCCCATTCAGAGTGACTAACTCCCTTGTTGGTTTCCTTTTAAAGCAATACTGGAAAGACCGAACAGAGGAACTGGAAAAGCGGCGTCTTGATGCAGAAGAGCGCAAAAAGAAGATCGGAGTCATTGGTATGAAATACACAGCGCAAGCAATGGCAAGAAGATAAGACAAAAAATAGGGATAATAGAGGTGGAAGCGGGCAGTATTCCTTCTACCATGAGTTGAAAGATTCACCGATAGTTATTTGTGAGTGATAGAAGCTTGCCAACTACTACAACTGTAGTATTTCAATAGTTTGGAAATTTTAGCGGGGTTATTGGGCTCAGCTTTTTAGGTGCTCTTGCTCATTCGTGGATGTGGAATGAGGCAGCGATCTCGAGCATACTTGTCGTGTCTAACGTTTGACCATGCACAGGGCCAATTGCACTGAGCACCGCAGCCTTAGCGACTGCACCGACAGGAATTGCAGCTTTCATTTCCTCGCCAAAGAACGGCACGTATCCCAGCGCAGTTGAAACCGCGCCGAGATCGCGCGCCACCATCGAGATCGGTGCTCCGACAAGCTGCAGTGGGATGCCTTGACCCTTCTTCGTGCGGCGCCAGCCGTAGATGAAGCCCGGTCGCAGTGCCACGCCCGTTTCCGGGAACCTAAGTCAAATTTTGAGCACATGGTCAGCAGCAAGTTGCGGCTCCACCGTCTCCCCCTCTTTCAGCGCTCACCTCGCCTGTACCGCAGCCTCCGCCCTCTCCTTGCCATGGTAGTAGCCGTGCATTGGCAGCCAGGACGGGTAGTACGAGCCCACGCGCGAGTTGGACACGAACACGAAGCGCTCGACCCCCGCCTTCTGTGCCGCGCGCGCCGCCACGATCGTTGCGTCTCCGCACAGCTTCTCCATGAACTCGTTGTTGCCGAACGCGCCCACCGTGGAGACTGCACCGCCACATCGTAACAGCATCAGTGCTCCACCCTCGCTTGCACCCAGAGAGAGAGAGAGAGAGAGAGAGAGAGAAACGTACTGACGCCCGTGACGCCCTCCACGGCCTTGGCCAGCTGCTTCTCGTCGAACACATCGCCCTCATGCCAGTCCACCTGGTCGATCCACGGCACGTCCTGCCACTGCGGCTTGCCCGACGGGTTGAGGCTGCGCACCTCGATGCCCTTCTGCACGGCGCGCTGCAGGATGTTGCTGCCCACGAAGCCGTTGCCGCCCACCACCAGCAGCCGGTGCTCGCTCTTGTCGTAGGCCTTGGGCGTGTGCATCGTGCTCTGGCGCATGCGCTGCGCGGCGGCCTTCAGCATTTTATGAGCGAGTGGCGGCGGCGGTGCTGGGGGTCTGCGCTCTAGCTGGTCAATTGAAGAGTGAGACGGCAGTCAGACTGGGCGATGAGCGGGTCAGATACGAGCGCAAGAGTGGGACCCAATTTAGATGGTACTGTATTTGTGGTACATCTTGAAGTGCGGTCCACGAAGGGACGCGGTGCAACGGACGGACACTTTGCCATTCTGCTACAAGAGTTGCGCTTCCAGGAGATATGGTGCGTGTAAGCGGCGGGAGGTGGAGTGTAGTGCTGATCTGATGGGGTATTTGATGTGGCGCTGGCTGAGCAGTCGAGTTCCATGTCGGCGTCGGCCTTTGCGCGGTCCCGCGCCGCGCTGCGGCGCAAGCCCAAGCCGGTCAAGAAGGCACTGGACGAGGAGGATCTGGAGGAGATCAAGGAGGCGTTCCACCTCTTCGACACGGACGGCAGTGGCACGATTGACGTGCGCGAGCTGAAAGCGGCCATGCGCGCGCTGGGCTTCCAGGTGAAGAAGGCCGAGATCCGGCAGATGATCGCCGACATCGACAAGGACGAGTCCGGTACGATTAATCTGGACGAATTCATCGAGATGATGACAGGCAAAATGGTACGTGGCTGGTGTTCAGTAGTGGTGGTGCAATTCAATCGCCGCGTTTCTCACTGTCTGTATATTTTTTATTCTTCTTGTTGTTTTGTTTCAGAATTCGAGGGACTCGCGTGAGGAGATCATGAAGATCTTTCAGCTCTTTGATGACGACAACACGGGCAAGATTTCCTTCCGCAACTTGAAGCGTGTGTGCACTGAGCTGGGGGAAACGTTGACGGACGAGGAAATGCAAGAAATGATTGACGAAGCCGACCGTGACGGAGACGGCCTCATCAACGAGGAGGAGTTTTTCCGCGTGATGAAAAAGCGAAGTGGTAACCCGCTGGATGATCTCGATAGCGACAGTGATTGAGCTGGTTCGGTCACCTAACACAGGCACGTAATACACTTGCATCTTGAACTATCTAAACCAACCCACTTTTATTTATTAGAGATTTATGTAGTTGTCGCTACTCCACTTGGTGGCAACGAGCGAAGTGCTGCTTGAATGTGCGGGTCTGTTATACTAGCTATACGTTTCTCTAGTTTTACGGACTGCAAAATCTCTTGCACGCTTCGCTTAACAACACGAGTGCTAACCGAGGGTGTAGCGGTAATCAATGGTGCTCGCCTGGCATAACTAGCCTCGATATGAGTTGATGGTCGCATGTCAACGATGTTGAAGCGAATTCTCACTGTGGTACCGGTAGATTCAGACTTGTGCCCTAGCCGGCTGGTGATCATTGTTGAAATCGGCGATTCATCAGTACCTACTTCTTTGTTAAGAGACCATTCCCCATTGTAGCTTTGATCAGCATCATTTTCACCTATACCCAGAAAGAGCTCCTCCATTCGGGCACAAATGGGGATAATTGTTTTTCGGATACGTACGTCAAGGTCATAGTAGCCAGATAATGACGGTAGTTTAATCTCCCCATGGCCTTCCATGCGATTTCGCCCCCAGGAATCCTGGGAATACACACGGAGATGAAGGGTTGAGGTGGGTGGAGTTTCACCAAAGTTGCATGCTTTGTTTGTCTGTGCAACCGAAATGTCGGCTGCTTCGACAAGCTTTAGCTGGAAGTGTTGGTAGCTTTTAAACACTGCTGACGAAATACAACAAGGATATTGTGAATGCTGAGGAAGCGAAAGTGTGGTCTTTCCGCGTTGTCGACTTCTTGGCTCCAATTTCCAGTAAGAATATCCCATATCACTAGGCAATTCTAGTTCATATTCCACATATACGGGATCCGTTGTTTGGGGGTTGTCTACAGTAACCACTTCAAGTGACAGCATCCACTTTCGTTGCGTACTGTCATTGGGGAGGTATCTCTGTTCTGAAACATTAGAGGCTTTGTCCAGTAGTTCCCACCGCGTCACTGCCGCTATATCACGTTTTTCTTCTTGCAATCGGATTTCTCGAGAAAGTCGCTGATCCTCTGTGGAGGCAAAAGGTAACAGATCATGTGCATTGTCAAGCACATACTCGTAGAGTGAGCCTGATTGGGTAGATACATGGTGTGTAGTAAGTTTAGGGCCCTTGATCAGCAATTCTGGGTCGTTCTCTGGTTCTACAATTGGTATCGAAAACCCGGGGGTTGCGCAGAATAATCCATTTTCCTTGTAAAACCGCAGCGAGCAGAGAACACGTTCAGATCCTTCGATGAGTGCTACGATGTGCATCGCACGAAATTTATCTTCTCGGTTAGCTCGAAGCCACGCACGATGCTGATTTATTGTCCATGATGATGCACTTCGTTTGTTACGTCGTCGCCGTGTGAGATCTGGCGGAACGAGATGTGTGACATCCTTCGAAGTGCTTGGAAGCTCATTTTCATGCTAGGTTTATAGTCAATCTGTTAGTATGCACTTTCTGGGTGGGCTTGCTTTCTAGACGAACCTCTGCTGGAACAAAATCGTCAACATCGACGTACGAAGATAAAATGTCGCTGTTGTCAACGTCCGGTGGGTTTTTATCATTGCGCTTGATATAACCAAAGTTATTCATCGAACGGTTAGCTGCAGTGCTTAAACGATTGCGTACGTTCGAGTTGTACAAACCTTTCTTCTTGATAGTTGAATTCCTTTTGCTTCCACACGCTCCTGCTCGCGCTTTTTCTCACTAAAAAAACAAGAAGTATGAGTGAAATCGTGATGCAACACAAAGTGGAAAAGAAGTTTCGAATACCTCAAACTCAGCTTCTTTTCTTGCCACCGGAAGCAATATTTCCACGTTCTTCCTACAGGTACCGAATCTACGTTTGCATTTCCTCCAAACCCAGAGATCTATTCAACCCACGATGAGTCACAGAGGTTGTACACCTCTTGTTTTATCCAGCAAAATATGTGCTCACCAACCTTGCGCAGCGTGATACTGATGAGAAGGTTCTCCATAGGATCGCGCACATGGTAGTAGTGTGTCAATGGCATCGCGTTCACCTGTACCCACTTTCACTGTGCGTCCTTTCACAGACTTTTGATGCGTCTTTTCATGATAATAATTTGTTCAGATGGATGAACTTGGGGGTGGCGTGTATAGTATGTTACGTTTGTGTGTAGTAGCAGTGTCAATCGTATGAATTACTTACGGGTCATGCGTTGTAAGCCTACGTTGCAATAGATGGTAGTGGACGCAACTCAGCTTCTGATTCTGAACGCTTTGGCCACGAGTAAGATACCATGAGAGCGGCGTTTAAAAGAGTTGAGTTGAGTGAATGAATTTCAACTGGTTTGCGCAGGAATGACTTCGAACCTTACGCCAGAGACGGTGATGATGATTCCGACTGGCTAGATCTCGGTATCGTCGATGTGGAGGTAGCTGAGGCCTCAACTCCGTTATGGATGCGAATTATGCCAAGCTCATATACTTGTCTGTAGGCTGATGCGGAATCCAAACGCCAGGAAGCTGAAGCTCGCCTACGTACTACGTCGTACGAATTGAAAAGATTCCACGACAAGATATGTATGCGAGTGACGGAACGAGAGCGACAAAATCGTCTAGAAACCCAACGCGCACAGAATTATTTGGTTCGCGATTTCTTGGTAGTCAAGATTTAATACGTGACGGCCTCATTAATTCATTTTGTGCTGCGAGATAGGATGCAAAGTGTGCAAAGGTATTTTCAACTACGGATTC
This sequence comes from Phytophthora fragariaefolia, assembly GCA_030267785.1. NCBI lineage: Eukaryota > Oomycota > Peronosporomycetes > Peronosporales > Peronosporaceae > Phytophthora > Phytophthora fragariaefolia. The sequence continues at coordinate 12,854 of BSXT01000477.1, read as the reverse complement.
GATGTTGCAGGCTGGAAATCCTCCAGCTGTTCGGATCTCGACGAAACCATTTTTCCGCAAATTAAAGGAGAATAAGCGAGCTTTACTACAGGTATGTTTACAATAACAAAGCTCGGCTTGATATCACGAACACACGTTTTATTTGTTTGGTTCCAGGATTGCCCTCTTGGACAGCAACTTGAGAAGGTTCGATGATACATCGCTCATTATAAGCTCGAATAGTTTTAATGCGCTATGCATGTTAGATCATTCGTTTGGATGGCCAAATACGGGATGACCTACTTCGATCGACTGAAATTCCACGGTCCCAAACCTCTATTCGTGGGGAAATGGAATATGGTGACACTGATCCTGAGACTGAGGCAGCCGACTCACCAGTCTTGCTTCCGGATCAGGTGAGTAAAGAATTCCTTTATGCTGCCAGTTTGACACATTGATCACGTTGATTATGAACTAGCGTGTGACCCTGTATGCTACAGTGAGGCGGCAATACATGGAGATGAATCGAGCGAAAGTCAAGAACAATGTTTGGCAAGGAACTGCCAAAACTACGAACTTGAGCAAAGCTAAATCTCCTTTGTCCCGTAGCGCAATCGCAGCAGCCGTGCATGGTAGCAGAGCTCGTCGTGCTGATAACTCTGGTAGCACTAGTTCTAAAGAACTTTGGGCTATAGATACGGGCGTCAAAGTGTAGGTGATGGAACGCTAATTCTTGGGTGATGCTAGCGAATCTAACGCTGCTGTTTCGCTGGTAGAATCGATATAACATCGGGATGTGACGTACGGGTCCATCGTCAAACCACCACATCGTCAACACCATGGAGAAAAAAATCAGCAAAGAACTCCTCAGCTCAGGCAGTGGAAACGGAACATGAACGTTTCCTTCGAGCTCTGCAAGGACAGTTAGGAACACCCCCTCTGTGTTCATGCGCCAAGCCTGGGCCAAGCTCAACTTCGTCGTGTGCAAACAATTGTGCACTGTACAAGCAGCCCAAGAAGCGTGAAAAGCTTCTCGCAACTGTGTACAAGCAGCAACACGTTGATACCACTGCAGCTGCTAAATCTCCTAGCCACTGACACACTGCTTTGCATCGTTGAAAACTCATTCAATTCACTAGTTCGTCGACTGATCATTAATTTTACACTGTCATGATGACCTCGCCGTCTTCACCCTGCTCCTCGCATTCTTCATTGCCTGCCCAGATGCCATTCCATACAGTGCTCCAAATGTCAGGACCATGCTTTTCGACGTATCGATTGAATGTTTCTTGCTCACGTTGTGCCTTAGACGTCCACGCATCCAGCTTCAGCGGCTGTCCTCGAGATTTCTGGGGTTCATCTTCCGTGTCTTCCTCAAGCTGCGTCTCGAGCCGATGTAAGTCCAGTAGGCTCATGTTACTGTTTGTGCTGTCCGGGGGTCCACCTGCGACGCTGCTGGCAGTACCGTCACTGGTATGAGAGAGAATGTCGTGGTCAGTCTCACTCTGCTTCACAAAAGAGGTAGCTGTAAGAACACACTAATTTCAGCCGCCTAGCAAGTTTTCGTTGCGTACCTGCTTGCCCACGCTGGTCATCTGTCTGATCTGCTCCTTCAAACTGTCCAACTGCTGCTGTTGATCCTTAATGTAATCGTTGGCATCGTCAAGCTGTCGCTGGACAATATCCTTCTCGTCTCGCAGCTTGCGCACGTAGTCCAGCATCACGCGTTCTTCCCCGAGCATCTGCATTTCCTGCGTCTGTTGCACGAGCGCCTCGATGGTCTTCTTCAGCTGGTTCACCAGCAGGTCTTTCTCTTCAAGCTGCAGCAGCAGCTTCCCGTTCTGCGCTTCATGCGGGCACGCGCCGGATCCTCGCCGTTCACCATTTCCATCCGCCGCCACACACGCTTCACCCGCGTCATCCCTTTCGGCAGCTTCGTGCTCACTCTCAGTCTGCACCTCGCCGGTCTCGCGAGCCTCGTGGCTCGGCTCCAACCTCTGCGAGAAGAGCAGCTTGACCTCGGGCTTCGTGGCCAGCTCCAGCGCCGTCTTGCCCTCACTGAAGCCCTTCTCGCCACGCAGCGCTGCGTCTGCACCGTGCAGCAGCAGCAGCCGCGTGCACTCCGCGGCGTTCGCGTGGCACGCCAGATGCAGCGGCGTGGCGCCTTCGGCATTGCGGGAGTCCACGAGCTGCTGCGACTGCGCGTCGGGTCTCTCCAGCAGCCGCTGCATCACCGCCGCAGCCTGGCAGGCCGCCGCCCAGTGCAGCAGCGAGCCGCCCGTGGCCGCGTCCGCGACGCCCACGTCCACGCCGGCCTCTAGCAGCTGCTCCACGCTCTGCACGTCATCCGCCGCGACCTGCTGCACCAGGAACTGGTGGAACACCAGCAGCAGGTCGCCGGCCTTCAGCTGCTGCGCCAGCGCGTAGGCCGAGCGGTTGCCGCGCCGCTCGCCGTCGCGCGGCTTGCTCTGCTGCGCCGGGGGGAAGCCCGCGGCCAGCAGCACGCGCAGCGCGTCCTTCTTGCCGCTCGCCACGGCCACGTGCAGCGGCGAGCGGCCCGTCACGGGGTCCACCACGTCGGCCAGCGACAGGCGGCCGCGCCCGTGGTCCGCCAGCGCCTTGATGACGTCGGAGCGCCCGTACTCGGCCGCCAGGAAGAAGCCGTCCAGCGCCTCCTGCAGCTCTTCCGCCATCGTTCTGACGTGGCGTGGCGTCGTGCCGATTGTGGGGCGGCGATGTGATTCGCTAAAAAGACGCCCCCCCCCGTTCAGATGTAGCCATGTTAGGCAGCGGGCGTCAGCACGATGGACACAGAGTACCGGTACGATACCGAACTGGTGGCAACGGTGACGGGCGATGAGGTGGAGTGGGAATAAATATGAGTGTCATTTGGAGTTGCCGCCGGTGTCTCTCGCTGCGTGCGTGCGGGCACGGAACCCCACCGCGAGAGCTTCGCCCCGTTTTCCTTCGACGGAGGAAAAACTAAGGCAAAGGCGGCGGGTGGAGGGGTTCCAAATCAATATTTTAGCCTATTCACACGCAAACCTGCTGCTCCACGAGTTGAGAGGGGCACCGTCGCTGCGTTCAAACCGCGCCGTCGGCTCCACTTGCCTTGCGTCGCAGTATTTCCATCGCCTATTACTCGGGAGTGTCCCGAGCGTTGTCGCTTACAGCTCCTTCTCCTTGGCCTCGACGTCCTTCATGAACTGCTCGAGCTGGCCGGTGGCCGCAAGGATCAGGCCGTGGAACGGCGGCGACGGGTCGTTCGGGTGCGACTTGAACTCCGGGTGGTACTGCGTGGCGAAGTAGAACGGGTGCACGTCGCGGTCGAGCTCCACCACCTGCATGCGCTCACCCTTCACGTCCGTGCCGACAAAGTTCAGGCCGGCCTCACGGATAGCAGGCACGAGCTCCGGGTTCACCTCGTAACGGTGACGGTGACGCTCCAGGATGGGCTTGTCCTTGCCGTACAGGTAAGACACCAGCGAGCGCTTCGCCAGGTCCTCCTTCTCGTGCACAATTGTGCGGCGCTCACCGCAGCGCATAGTGCCGCCCATAACCTCAGGGTTAATCTCAGGCATAAAAACGACAACCTTGTGTCCAGCGTTGGCGTCAAACTCCTCGCTGTTGGCATCCTTCCAGCCGATCACGTTGCGGGCGAACTCAATTACAACTACCTGCATTCCAAGGCAGACACCGAGGTACGGGATCTTGTTCTCGCGAGCATACTTGGCAGTCAGCACCTTGCCGTCCACACCACGGTCACCAAAACCGCCCGGCACCACAATACCATCCACACTGCGCAGCTTCTGCCAGGCCTCCTCGTAAGCCTTGGGGTTGCTTTCACGCATCTCAACCTCCAGATCGCTGGCCTCAATCCACTCAATCTCCAGGTCGTGGTTGCACTTCATGGTGGCATGCTTCAGCGCCTTGATGACACTCAGGTACGAGTCCTGGAGGCCCGTGTACTTGCCCACAAGGGCGATCTTGCACACCTTTTCGAACGAGTCCACGCGGTGAGCCATAGCAGACCACGCATCAAGGTCGGGCTCAGAGAAGCGGTCCATCAGCTGCAGCTTGGACATGAGGATGCTGGCAGCACCCTGCTTGGCCAACAGCAGTGGCACGTGGTAAATGTTGCTCACGTCGTGCACGGAGAGCACGTGGTTAGCCGGCACCTGGCAGAACATGCCAATCTTAGCCTTGGTCGAGGGCTCGAGCTCAGTGCTGCTACGGCAAATGATGACGTCGGGCGACAGACCGGCGCTACGCAGCTCCTTGATGGCGTGCTGCGTGGGCTTGGTCTTCTGCTCGCCGACGGAGCCCAGCACGGGCACGAGCGACACGTGGACGAGGCAGAAGTTCTCGGGTCCGACGCGGAACTGGAACTGGCGCAGCGCCTCGAGGAAGACCATGCTCTCGATGTCGCCGACCGTGCCGCCGACCTCGATGAGGCAGACGTCAGCCTCCTCGTCGTCCACGGCGCCAGCCTCACCGGCGTGCTTGCCGTCCACGCCGATCTGCGCCACGCGCTCGATCCAGTCCTGGATGGCGTCGGTGACGTGGGGCACCACCTGCACCGTCTTGCCCAGGTAGTCGCCGCGGCGCTCCTTCTCCAGCACGTGCGTGTAGACTTTGCCCGTGGTGATGTTGTGGTCGCGCGTGAGCGTGATGCCCAGGAAGCGCTCGTAGTTGCCCAGGTCCAGGTCGCCCTCGCCGCCGTCGTTGAGCACGAACACCTCGCCGTGCTCGAAGGGCGACATGGTGCCGGCGTCGCAGTTCAGATACGGGTCGATCTTGATGGACGTCACGCGCAGACCCAGCGACTTGAGCACGACGCCGATGCTGCTGATGGTGATGCCCTTGCCCAGGCCGCTCACGGTGCCGCCGGTCACTGCCAGGTACTTCATCGTGGGGGGGGAAGGGAGCGAAGGGGTACAGAGGACGCGGCTTCCGCAAATGGCGACAAATGCCCGAATGGCGGACCGCACGTGCGTGGCCCGCGACTGGATTGGATTGGTTGGTGGCCGCCTGCAGGCGCGACCTGCGAGAGTGAGTACGCTATCCGGTTTCGCAGGCACGCGCGGAATTTGGGTGGCGGGAGCGCCCACCCCGAGCCCCAATTTTGGCGCGCGATTTGCAGGCCGCGGATTCTGGTCGGGTCCGGCAGTTGCCTTTTATGGGGGCGGGGCACGTCCGCAGCGTTGAGCGTGGAGATCCGCTGGAGGCGAAACGTGACCGTGGCTTATGAGGCGTCCTGAGCCAGGACCTCATGCCGATGCGTGTGCATGTCCCGCTCGTGCAGGACGAGTGCAACTACTGTGCCGGTACATGTAGGTGAAAGAGCATGGGCTGCAATTGCAGACTCGTCTGAATGCAGTGTAGGTCTCGATAGCGGGTACTTTCGTTCGTAGCCAGCCATACCTGAGAAAGAATTAGGCTGTGATAGTATCAGGGCCTAGCAAGCATTGAGCGTAGCAAAGTGGCGAATCACGCTTGGTGATTGGCCCAGCCTTATCTGTTCCGGAGGTCGATAGAGTTGAAGTTTTGATGTTGAAGCAAGTAGTGCATGTAGTATCCGGATAGTCTTCGCTGTTGTAGCCTTGTTGCTTGCTTAGTCGGTCTGACGGCGTGGTGCACGAGGTACTGTAGCCATCAAAAAGCATGGGCGGCGATAAGGTTGACCTGATCCAAAAGGAGTGTTGGAATGAACCGACACTTCGAAACGACGGCACTCAACACGCCGACACTTTTGGTCGCAGGAATAAGCTCTTTAAGCTGCGATTGCAGTGCTTGCGTCAATGATGGTGAACGAGGCCGAGGAAGCGAAAGCTAGTGCCTCGCTGACAAGACTACGGCTGTTTCTGTCGTCGCACGCCCCCAACAGTCCCAGTGAGGCAGCTCGACCGGCGTCCCCCGGGCGACCGGGATCTCAAAAAGATGGCGAAATTGACAAATGGCACGATGCTTCGTCAACAGCGCCATCGCACGATGATGTCGATGTTAGTTCTAGTCCTGAAGTTCTCGTGGAAGACGACGACGACGAGGAAGAAGGAAAACGGACTACTATCCCTGCTGCGGGGGCGGTTGCAAGTGTGACGCCGATGAGCCAGTCTTCGAAAGAGTTTGCCCGCGTGAAGTATCTATTGCAGTGCTCGCTACCGGGATATCGTGTGCATGACGGTGTCGTGATTTGGGATATGCGTAACCCGGCGCTTGTGGCGCAATATGAGCAGCATACGACTGGGTTACTCGAGCTCGAGTCGTGGGTCGCTGTAAACGACCTCGGTGCTGACATGGGTGACGTCCACAGCTATGGATTTACCTCGCTCGATGCAAACCAGACAGGGATGAAGTTCACAACAGGAAACCTTCAACTTAGTGCCCCTCTTGATTCCCCGGCTGAGGCAAAGAAGCCATCCAGCACTCGGCAGCTTGTACTCTGTAAAATTGCAGTGGGGCGCTCTCTTGTCATTCGCGACGAGGAAGAGGCCAAAACGCGACTTCCACCTGGCTACCACAGTTACTATCTACGTCGTGATGATGAAGGTGGCTCCAGTGAGAAGGGCCAAGACATTCAAGCTGCATTACTTGACCGAGGTTACTATCACGAGTACATTCTGAACAATACTCTCCAAGTGTTGCCCCAGTACCTCGTGAGGTTCACTTTTTCAGCTGCCGATGCGCATGGCCCAGCTGTTGGACCGTGTGCTCTGTGCGAACAGCACCCCGCAGTTGTTATCTGCCGTAACTGCGAGGCTCAGATTTGTGCTCACTGTGACCAAGAGGTTCACTCGGCCAACAAGTTGGTGCGGCGCCATAAGCGCATACCTCTGCGCAGCAAAGCTAAAACATTGGCCAGTGGAGGTGCCAGGCGTGGCAGACGTCGTAGTTCGACACCAGCAGTGGCTGCTGCGATTGCAGACATTGGTGCGGAAAACCTGTTGAGTCTACCTTCGCCACCAGATCCAACGGATGCTCAGATTAATGAGATTGTTGCCAAGCAGATGGAAGAAGGTCTGCTGGCTGATGATTCACAGACACCTACATGTCGTACGCACCGCAGCAAGAAGGTTGAGTTCTATTGCCCTTCATGTCAAGTTCCCGTGTGTGTGAGCTGTAAAATGGTCGGGGATCACTCGATTGGGGACAAGGGCTCGCATCGTCTTCTTACTGTAGCGGATGCATACGAGAACTGTCTACGCGAGTCATTGAGACCAGATCCGTTGATCACTTCGCGCAAGAGCGTTATCGAAAACAAGCTGCAGTTTTTGACAAGAATACAGCGCAGTGTACAAGAAAACAAAGCCCAAGTCGCGGTCGCCATCAAGGATCAGTGCGCACGTGCTCTGCGCAACCTAGATGACGCAGTCGCAGTGAAAATGCACGTATTATCGGGCGAGGCGCTGGAGTTCGAGCGTCAGCTACAGCAGATCGACTGGGTGGACGAAAGTCTAGAGGATCATCGGACACTTTTGCCCGCTGTTGAGTTCCTGTCCGCCTGGAGCCAACACAAATTGCTCCGAGCAGAGCAACGTGATTTTCCTCCATTTGCGCACGGTTCCAGCAACAGCGCTGAGCAAGTGAAAGCAGACTTACAGCTCGCGGGCGAACTTCGCGTCACGACTGCGGATCAGTTGGCGACGCCGCACCATCGACTTTCGTTCACGTCCGTCGACTCTGGGTCTGTTGTCATTGACGTCGACAACGCAAGCGGAGCCAACCAGGGGGGTCAGCTCGACGGCTCCCAGGCGGAACTAAAAGCTGCCATGTTGCTAGCGCAACATCGGCGCGTTGGCGACGGCGATGTCCGCAAACGGTTGATGAGCATGAAAGCCACGCTACCGACGGACTCGTTCATGGCGTCACGGCGTGTCGTGTCCCCGAAATGCCAACAGCTTTTGGACGAGATCCGCCACGACATCCTCGCTCAGAACAGCGCAGAGAGGGACCCCGGCACTGCAGCATCGCCTCGTCGGTTCGGCGTTCCCCTCGTTGGTCTAACGAGCCGATTGGCCGGCTCCACGGCCACGTTGCGAGCCTTCTCAGTGCAGCCGACCGGCAAGCAGCCCCCCGAGGACGACAGCAAGTCTCGCTCTCCAGCCCAGCGCCAGCGCCGCGGCACGAGCGCGTGGTCAACTCTGCTGCGCCACGAAATGGGGCTCGGCGATTAAAAAGTCCCAAAAGATACTTTTTCCGGCTCTTTCGCGTCGGTACAGTACCGGTACCGGTATTAATAGCTCAAGCCTTCGCCCCAAAGTTAACTAATTTGGGCAGCTCCACCGAACTGATTTGGGCTCGAGGACGTCGTTTCGGAATAGTTAGGAGGGGGGGGCTCGACCTGGGAAAACTGCCACGTGCCGCGGCACTCTCCCACCCGATCGGCAGCCCGCAGCGCAGCCCCAGGGCACTCGTCACTTGCACGCAGCGACACTCGGAGGCGCATCACTTGACATGGTGCGCGTACTCGCCGGTCCCGCGGCGCTCGCGGCTCTAGCGGCGCTCGACGCGCTGCAGCAGGCGATGGCCGTGACGCTGGAGCTGCACCCGATGCCCACGCGCAACGTGCGTCCGGAGCGGTACTTGAGGCGCCTGGCCATGGAGGAGGACGCGCCGGAGATCGTCCCGATGCACTTGGGACTCGGGTACGTCGCACCTGCCAGCGCGCTGGATGCTGCGGAACTGCAGGACTGACGCGTGTGTGGGTGCGGGTGGGGCAGCACGCACTACACGTGGGTGTACGTCGGCACGCCGCCGCAGCGCGCGTCGGTGATCGCCGACACGGGCAGCGGACTCATGGCGTTCCCGTGCTCCGGGTGCGACGGCTGCGGCTCACACACGGACCAGCCGTTCCAGGCGGACAACTCGTCCACGTTGATCCACGTGACGTGCTCCCAGCAGCAGCCGTTCTTCCAGTGCAAGGAGTGCACGGAAAAGTCGGACACGTGCGCCATCTCGCAGTCGTACATGGAAGGCAGCAGCTGGAAGGCGTCGGTGGTGGAAGACGTCGTCTACCTGGGGGGGGAGGCCAGCTTCGACGACGAAGCCATGCGCAACCAGTACGGAACGCACTTCCAGTTTGGCTGCCAGAGCTCCGAGACGGGGCTGTTCGTCACGCAAGTGGCGGACGGCATCATGGGGCTCTCCAACTCGGACCACCACATCGTGGCGAAGCTGCACCACGAGAACAAAATCCCGAGCAACTTGTTCTCGCTCTGCTTCACGGAAAATGGCGGCACCATGGCCATCGGGGAGCCGAACTCAAAGGCCCACCGGGGAGACATTTCGTACGCGAAGGTGATCTCGGACCGCTCTGCCAGGTAAAACATGCTTTGATTTCCGTCAAGGTCAAATGTTTCAAGAGCGCTAATCCTTTTTTCTTGCGTGTATACATAGCCATTTCTACAATGTAAACGTGAAAGACATCCGCATCGGGGGCAAGTCCATCAATGCAAAGGAAGAGGCATATACTCGCGGCCACTACATTGTTGACAGTGGAACCACTGACTCGTATCTTCCGCGAGCACTTAAGACTGAGTTTTTGCAAGTTTTCAAAGAGGTTGCCGGTCGCGACTACCAGGTTGGGACGTCATGCCATGGTTACACCAACGAGGATCTAGCGTCTCTGCCTTCGATTCAGCTTGTCATGGAAGCGTATGGAGATGAGAACGCAGAAGTAATCCTGGATATTCCGCCTGAGCAATATTTGCTGCACAACGACAATTCATACTGTGGTAGCATTTACCTATCCGAGAATTCGGGAGGTGTTATTGGTGCCAACCTCATGATGAACCGTGATGTCATATTTGACAATGGAAATCAGCGCGTGGGTTTCGTAGATGCTGACTGCGCGTACCAAGGTGGAAATGCATCAACAACGACTATGCCATCTATTGGTGACCACATTGTCATGAACAACAGTGAAAGCGGTGCCGTACCTTCAGCTACCACTGCGGCAGTTCCAGTTTCTACGTCTGCAGTAGCAGCCACTGCTACCCCTACCGCTGCGCCCACTGCAGAGCAAACACCCGCACCCACTGCAGTACAAACTGCCGCACCCATTGCAGAATCTACCACCGCTCCAAAGAGTGTTGCTATACCAGCGGCCACTCCGGAGACGACACTGAAGGCCACTAAAGTTAAAGCAACTTCAGAGCCAACAGCGACCACTATCGCAACGCCCCAGGCGACGATGGAAGTGATCCCGGAATCCACGTCTGCTTCAGTCACGTCGGAGCCATCATCTACCGCTGCAGCTACACCAGTTACTGCAGTGGATAACGCTACAATGGTTGCAACGACCTCTAGTGACTCTGTCGCGAACTTTAAGGCGCTTTCGGAAGAAGCAACAACCACCACTCAGTCGTCCTCTTCAGCCGATTTCGCTGACCTGAAGACGAAGGAGAAATCTGGCACTCACCCCTTGGTACTCACAATTGTGGGCGCAGTTCTAGTGGTTGGCTTTCTTTTGATGATGCTGATCTCGGTCAGTCGTCGTAGACAAAAGACTAGCAAGGACCAGCTCTGGAGTCGCGTCAAGGGAAGTGAGGAAGATGAGGACGATGACGACGAAGAGGAGTTCGGCTTGGTCCGTAATGACAAAAAAGGAGGCTCAACGAAACACCAGCGGCTTGACCAGGAGGAAGACGATGATCACCATGGCCAGGACAGTAGCAGTGATGAGGAGGACGAGGTATTCGACCGAAAATCTATGCAAGAGGAGAGCAAGGTGGACAACCGAACGTTAGAACGGCTGTGAAGAACCTCGACCTAGTGAATAGCAATACCAGACACCACATATGTCAGCTAGATGATGGGAGCCCGTGATTACTCGTCTGGCTGCTGCATGTAACCCATCCATACTTAATGACAAGGCACTTCCTGCGTTTGAACATACCACCATTGCTATGACCTCACGTCAAATTCACCAATCTGAGACAATGTACTCAAGATGTCGCCATTGCGCTAAGTGAAGTAGTACTGTACATGTACTTCAAGTATGTCCAGCAACGTAACCTCGCTACAAAACATATCTAAGCTCGAAGGTAGCGAGAGTTGCAGCTAGACGGTGGTTTTAGATATCGCTGCGCTTGCGACTTGTTCAAACGTCTCGTGACTTTTCATTGCGAAGATCCATCGACTGTTGGTTGGTGATGCAACCATGGTGACGCTCATTGCACCTAGAGAGAGCTCGCAACTGGGACTGCTAACAATAAAGTTAGATAAGCGTCTTCTGCCAACACGGCATGAGGTGGAACCTCGATTGGGCAACGGCAACAACTCTGTTGGTGCTCAAGTCATCGACAGTGGACAACGTCGCCAACGCCAAGACTATTGACAGCCCCAATCATGATGTCAAAGATTATCAGGAGTCGATCAGAAAGGAACCCAAGCTACTTCGAGGTTCGGCTGTTCCATGGCCAAGCGTTCAAAAGGCAACCGTGTCTGGTGAACAGACTAACAAGCCAAGCCCAGCATCATACGCTGTAATCAGCGGTATTACAGAAAACAAATTTCGAGGCGAGTCACCAAGGGAAAATTCGGTAGTACCTACACTACAGCCAAACAATGATAATGTCCAAGATGCAAATGTAAACAGTAAGTCAGCGAGTACCAATACCAGCCATGATAGCATGCTTGGGCCAGGCTTCGTCTGGAATGGTACTGATAGCAAGGTTGGGCCTGGTTTCGTTTGGAATGGTACTGACAGTAAGGTTGGACCTGGTTTGGTCTGGAATGGCAATGACAGCAAGGTTGGGCCTGGTTTCGTCTGGAATGGCAATGACAGCATGGTTGGGTCTGGTTTCGTCTGGAATGGCAATGACAGCAAGGTTGGGCCTGGTTTCGTCTGGAATGGCAATGGCAGCATGGTTGGGACTGGTTTGGTCTGGAATGGCGAGATGGAGATACCCTCGATGGATACTAGCCAAGCTGACGAAAACGTGGAGGGGACGGACACCTCAAAAACCGGGCTGAGTGAGATTGAATGGATAGATAAGCCTGTAGAGGGCGATGGAGACGTAGAAATTGTTAGCTCTGTGACAGTATATGACGAGTTTGTTCAACCGAAGCTAGACAACTGCAACCCATGCGAATTGCCAACATACCAATCAGCACGCGCTCCGATCCACCCTCAGGACCACCTCCCACATGTGATTGAAGATTACGAAAGCTGGGAAGTAATCACTGATACTCTGCGGATGGTTACCAATGCCCCAACGCAGAATGATGACCCAACAGGAATCCCAGTCTCCGCTTCCAACGAACACTATACCGATCGACTCCCGCAAGTGGATGAAATATTCGAAACCTGGGAGGATATAAAGAAGAAATTTACAATGTATCCTGATACATTTAATACTGTTTTACCAACAGTAGCTCCATACCAAGCACCACCACATAGCTCAGTTTCCACCCCAAGAAATGACTACGCTGATCAACACCCCCGACCTGGAAATCAAAGGTTCAAAGATTGGGAATCACCAATAACAGAAAAACCGGCTCAAAATCAAAGGGAGTCGTTAGGAAACGTTGGCAGTGTGGGCTATGAAAAATGTACAGAAATAATTGGTGCCTTCGGAGAAAGCTACGAATGTCCTGAGGATATGACAATTCCCAACACTAATAGTGCATCGAACACAAACATCGTCGAGGACAAAACAACCACAGACGACAACCCGAACGCGTCGAACACGGTCGCACCAGCAGAAGCAGCCTCGACTGCACCGGAGACAGCACCTCGAGGTACCGTGGTTGCAGAGACTGCCTCGCCGGCAGGTACCGGTGCCCCAGGCGGGGGCGCGACCGAACCCGAAGGTGCACCGCCCAACAACCCGAACGCGTCGGACACGGTCGCACCAGCAGAAGCAGCCTCG
>BSXT01000476.1:0-28400 GCA_030267785.1 Phytophthora fragariaefolia | reverse complement strand
CTTGGGAGACATTTTAGTTAGTCTCTGCTTTAGCGTCCGGTTGAAACGCTCAATTTTCCCCATAGTACCATGATCACCGGGTTCGTTGTTGTAGTGCTCAATTTTCTTGGATTTGAAGAATCCTTGAGCCTGCGAGTTCATGAACTCGCTACCATTATCACTTGTCAGGATATCAACTTTGTGGAGGCGAACAAACGCTTTAAGTGCTGCTAAAACGGTTGGCGCAGTCTTGTTTGACAAGAGCTTTGCGTAGCCCAACCTTGAGTTAATATTGATAGCTGTCAAAATTGGTCGTTTCTCCCAAAACGCAAGATCCATTTGCCATGAGTTGGGGTTATGTGAAGCAATTTTGAATCCATCGAATCGCTTCTTCTGCTCCTGAAATCGTTGAATATCAGCCTGACTGGAATACCAATCCTTCACGATTTTGAGAGTTATTTGAGGATCTATCTCCTTTGCCTTCTGATACAGAGCTTGAGCCCCGATATAACCGGTTTTTGGGTCATAGTAGAGTTTTGATAGTAGATCCTTCCGTAGCTCAGACGTGATCCTATATGATAATAGACAAAAAATTACCCCAGTCGGTAGTTGCTTAGATATCAAGTGGCTCAGTCGTGATACCATCCTCTAACACTCGACGCTTGTCGTAGTAGTAATTAAGGGCCGTTTTGCTTTGCGTATAGGTTATGACAGACTTGGTTTCTTTCGAAAGTCGAAAACCTTTGTTGGTTCCTTGAAGTGTGATACGGTCCCTCACAACAGTCTCGAATCCGTCGGGGTTAAGTACATTTTCATTGCGACCACGCCCTTGCTGCACACCCTTAGCTGAAACCTTGACCTTGTACTCAGCGTCTGGTAGGTAGCAAATGTAGTTTTTACTCGATAGTGAGACCATAGCATCACCTGACCATTCGTCCTTGAACAAGCCAGGGGTGCGACGATCAAACTTAGCCACCTTAGTATTGTAGTCGCGTGGAAACCAATCGTATTTATGCTCCATGAAGTGAGCGCGTAGTTCAGGCTTGATACAATCCTGGAAAGGATTCTCACAGCTAAATGCGATATAAGCCGAATCAGTGTCCATCTCCTGGTACTGAAAGTCAGAGCGGCTAAAGTAAAAATCTATACAGTCGTAGTAGAACTGAAGCATCCGTAGCTTGGCGAGCTGATAGATTGCAATAGACAAATGGATGGGGTTCTTGTTATTGAGTCGCCGTTTCTTCATGGTGATCTCACAGGCGTCATTAAGCTCCTCGAGACCATGGAACGTAAAATGTTCGATCTTGTTTTTAATAGCTTTGTCGTTCGACTCATACTTAACCTCTTTGTGTTTGCTCATGTCCATTCCAGATCGACCAAAAGCACTGTTGCCTACCAGCTTCATCATCTCAGCAATCATAGCCTTAGACTTATCAACATCGCCCTCGCGCCGGGCATTGGATACAGCCTCCATAAAGGGGGCAAAAGCCTTATGAGAGCTGGCTTTGATAAAGCAGTAAGTCTGAGTGATCTCCATGCCGTGAGAAAGATACCACTTAAGCAATGGTGTGTAAATAAGAATTTTTTCGCCAAAGTAGCTACCGATCAGCTTACGAGCTGGCTTTGCTCGGCTTTGCTTGCGCGACTCGTTGTAATCAAACATATGCTTGCCAATCACACTCTCGTCAGCACAATCGATTAGAATATTCTTAAAAATTGGGGTCATCTTTTAGGTGTGGCGGGGTACGAATATCACACTCGAGGAAACCAAAGCTTTTGTCGTTGATAATGTCATCAACGATACCCGGATATGCATCAATGGTTGTCAATCGACCGCAAGGCATCTCGTTACCAAGTGCCCACAGATATAGAGCGTTCGCGTCATATCCGATAATTTTCTTGCAGACCTTACCTCCGCGAATCTTCGTCTCGTTGCGCTTAGCGTAGCGGTTGAAGATAATAGACGGACCTCCAGCGATGTTGGGATTCATCTTAGCGTAGATATCCTTTTCCTCCCTATCAATAGAATATACCAGTCTGTCCGAGTTGAACTCAAGCAACTTCTTCTACCGAAATCCCCCGAGGGACATATCTTTACGAGCTGAGTTGCACTTCACACAGCTGATCAAGATGTTGCCGTCGATGTGGCCAAGATTATTATTGATACGATCAGCTGAAGCGGTATCAGTGGTTAGCTGGCAGTAGCATAGACCGCACAGATACTTTTGCCTTTGAAGCAATGTATTCAAGTGCTCGAGTGTCATATCAAATTTTCGCTTTGCCTTAGCATCCTGATTCTTGTACCCTCCCATGCGCTTAGCTGGAAATTGGAATGCGTTAGCCGGCTCCTTATCCGGATATTGGATATTGTTGAAGCAGGTCTGATACATAACCTTCTCCGAAAGACCAGGTAGCGACACTCCATCCGCAAACATATCCAGATCAAAACGCTTGAAAAGCTCTCGTTGAGCCTTGATAGCCTTGATGAATGGGACAACGTCGAGATTGTTGTACCAGATAAGTAGGTCCTTGATCGATTTCATCTCGTAGTACTCCCACACGAATTTCACTCGTTCGTAGTCATCACCTGTGATGCTTGTTCCTCGAAGCTTACTGTCAAAAGCTGACTTAGGCGGGATAGTGGTCTGGCTTAGTACATTGAACGCAGTTATGTATTCGTAAGGGAAAAGACCCTTACCAAGACCACAGACACATCTAATTTTGTCATCACATTTACAGCCACCGAGATATGTTGTAAGATACTTATCGTAGCTGGTACCAGCTGGTACATAGTTGCTAATATCGAGCATTTTCATGTTCGGTGTAGCAATGCACATGTAGCTGGGATTCTTGATGACAGATTTGATGTTGTCAGTACCGATAACGGCAAACAAATCCTTCTTAATCAAGTTAATATCGTATCGACCAGAATTGAAACCGAATACTGGTACCTGATCAAGCTGCTGTTTTAGTTTCCCGTAATCAGATCTTTGCTTACCAAAGCCAAGGCTGTTATGAAAGTCAAAGAAGCTGGCATACTTTCCTTGTTGGATCCAACCCTCGACATCAGACATCTTGTAGGTCTTACCAAGCGTGACTCCTGGAATTTCCATACCTGTCAGACCGTGAGCGTTGATGATTTTCTGTAGAAGCGACTTGTACTTATTGACATTGTACTGCTGGATCTTCACAGATACATCACCGATGTATTTGAACATATCCGTAAGTAGCATCTTCGGATCATCATTTACAAAGCAACGCACCTCCTCGGTTAAGCTATCAGCTACTGATACAGACACCGGAATGTGTTCGTTCGTGAAGACAGTATTCTCCCCCTGATGAGTCGCAGTAGGCTTAAGGATGGCCTCAAAGTCATAAACGATGAAGTGATCGATGTACTGGTCAGCATTCTTGATTGAATACTTCGTAAGCAGTGATCGTATTGCGTTCTGCGCTGGTTTGTAGATAGTTGACTCAGCTGGAAAGCTTTCGATATTTACGAGCTCGCACTGATTCCTTTTATGGTTTTTAACCCTTTTAGCGCTGACGAAAACCATTTCACACTTCGGACATTGATACTTAGCCTGAAGCATATCAATGTTCTTGATGTAAAGAGCATGATTCTCGAACGATAAAATATCCATAGCTTCATACCCCTTGTCCGATCTACGAATGCATTCTACATTCCCAGAAACTACATCCATCTTATATACGTTAATACCAAGTTGGAAGCAGTCTTCAACCTCATCGAGCTGTAGTAGGTCAATGGGCTTGAAACTCCTAAACATGCTCAACGAATATTTAACCCCCTTGAAAGAACAGTAGCGCTTGAATGTCTCCTTCACCTGAGCCTGAATTCTTCGAGGATCCTTCTTAGGGTTCTGGAATGTATGCCAGGCGATACAGTGGAAGACGCACTTGTTGTAGGTCTTGGGGAAGTTGATCACATGCTTATTTTCGCGAATAATCTTAGGGATGACAGCTTCGCTATCCCCGAGAGCATGGTCGCGATGGTAGATGAAAATCTTGAATGCAGTGATCGCCTTTAGCTTATACCCAGAGCTGGGATAGTTCAGTTTGTCAGCCAGCTCCATAGAACGGATTTCCGAAATCACCTTCTTTTGAATATCAGCCTTGCTATTGATAGCGATAGGATTATTGAATACATGAGTATTAGCGAGATTTGGGTAGACGTAGCGAGTGTCATCAGGATCGGTCTTGCTTACAAGCTCGTACCCAAGAGCGATATTTATCTTATACGCACTCGTTTGAGTCGAAAGGACGTTCTCGAGCTTGTTGTAGAAATCAGAAGGCTCAACACCCTCGTACAGATGTGATTCCATGTGATTACTATTGTAAAAACGGTACTTAGGATCAGCCTTGTAGTCGGGTGACAAGTGTTTCACAAGGGTTTCAATCGAAACATTGTTCTGCTTCGCTACCAATTTCTGGTTGATTGGACGCGAAACGTTGCTAACATAAACCACCTTGCCCGTTCTACCACGCACCTTAACACGGTAGCTACTACCCCATTTGATAGGTTGGATATTTAATCTCTTTAATCCTTCGAGTTCGTATGCAAACATGTTGCCTATATATGCTTGGCTATATTATTCTCCGTAGCTATGACTTTATATAATTATTTGACCTTGTATCAGGATCGACTTTATATCTTGGTCATTTACAAAATATTCTGAAATTAATTAATTCAAATATTTGGCTTATACCTTTTTGGAGGTTTTAACCCATTGTCATTGACTATATTGGGATTGACTTTTTATTTGAGAAAAAAATTAATTAATTAATTAATTAAGTTCGGTTTCATTATTAAGTTCGCTTTCAGATTCGCTAACTTCGGTTTTCGGCTTACGCTTGCGAGCACGGATCTGCTCTCTATTCTTATCGTCGTAGCTCTTTTGATACGACAGTCGAGTTTCACGTGTGCGCTGATAGTAGCGCTTCTGCGCAGCCTTAATGCGCTCTTTGTTAGCGAGGTATTGTTCAGGTGAGTACGCCATCTTTGTATATTACTAACTTTATATTTATTAGGATGAAAATTAATTGTGCGTTATTCCGATGACGAATAGATCACGAAGTAATATCTTGGTAATATCTTGGTAGGCCATGAAAGAGAAGCTGATGTCATTGAAGCGTTGAAGCACTTATTCATTACACCTGCTCGGGATACGGAACAAGGATTGCATACTGCTCGATGGTTTGAGGTGTCTTCTTGGTGAAAGTTTTGTAGTAGAGTGGTGGAAGCAAAAAGAAGAGTCGATTGCCATTCTGACCCAGTTTCGCCAAATCATCTGCCGCCCCGCTCTTGATGTCATGCGTTTTTCCCACAGTCATCTGGAATCCACCGAACTGCGGCATCCACGCATCAATAGCAGTATAGTTCGATGTCGGAGGCACGTATAGCTGATTTGCATGTTGACCGACTTCCACCCGCTCCGCTATTTGCCGAGGCTGCGATGACGGTGGGATATCGATTGCTTCTTCGTCTTCATTAACTGGGTTGCCTCGTTTGCGTTTAATCGTGTCGCGCTTTCGCATGTCAGCGCCAGACAACAGCTTTCGACACACGAAAGTCCCACCCTGCTCTAACAGATCCATGGAGTGAGGCTCAAAGACATATCCGCATAGCGATTGTGCTAGTGGGTTTCCATCGCACGAACCGAGAAGGTTTTGCACTTTCGCGCGATCCGATCGCCACTTTGTTCGAGCAATCACTTGCATTGCCAATTCTGATGCATAGGCAACTTCGTACTCTCGATATGGTTCTTGGCTACGGATGTGAATCAAAGTCTGAGCGATCTTGGCCTTCGAGTTGATCTCAGAGTAGATGGACACCAACATAATGCAATCATCGAGAGAACAACTGCTGCACGCGGACATCAACAAAGTTTGTGGGTCTGTTCCAATGTCTTGCAACACCACGCGAGGCACACCACCGAGACACTCAAATCGATTCTGCCACGCCATTGCAGCAAGTGGATACATGGGGGCAATATTCGCCAGTTCTTCTGTTGTCCACAGTGGCATGTAGAAAACATCTGGAGTAGGAACAAGCTTCTTGAATTCACCAATGCAATCCCGCCGCGGTGTGCTTGCGAGAAGAACTGAGCAGTCCTCTACCGGTAATTCCGTCATGGCAGTTGGATCAACCGAGTCCACAAGGCACCACAACTCAGGAGACCAAAAGCGTCGGTTAAACTTATTTGGCAATGACTGGGACTGGTACATCGTCGACCCATCAAAGTAAATTGGTCCCTTTTTGGAGAAAAACAGAACGCGCTTCTTGTCCTTGATCAATCTCCACATGACATAGTAGACGAACACCGACTTGCCAACCCCAGGCGTGCCCGTGACGACAGCATACTTGACCATGTTCCCATCTGGATTCAACAGTGCTTGGTCGGCGATCACTCTGTACGAAGAGCGAATGTAGAGCTTCTGACGTCTCGTTAGCGGCAGCAACGACGAAAAATTGAGCCAATCACCAACTTGGTCAACAGTGGAGAATTGTGAGAAGAATGGATCACTGCAGTGGTCGAAAACACCGTCTTGGGAGACAGTTGGAACCGAGGTCCCTTGCTTCGGAACCACCACCAGCACGTGGATCTGCTTCTTCTGCGGAGCTGGTACAAAGACATCGGCAATCTCTTCTGCTGGATCGAATTGTCCGTTTAGCAGGTTCTGCACCTTTTCAGAAACGGCTCCACTTCGCATAGCAACCACATCAGGATCGTTCGACGGCAGCCACGCGCCGTCCGCCGTCTTCGCCAGGAAGAGCTGCATCTTATCAACTCGCCCCGCATATTGTGCGTTTGTAGCGAACTTTCTGGTTAAGTCTCCAACCGTCTCATTTTCTCTGACGTCCACAGGGATAGCGTTGCCAGCTTCACCAACAAAACGACAGAAGAGCTTCACCATCTCTCCTCGAGCCGGCAGATTCTGGAATGAGGAAGAAGGAGGGAGAATTTCTGGGCGTATTTAAGCGGACATGAAGGTGTGTGACATAGATTTTCAACTAATGATGAGACGCCATGTCGCGCTGGTCCGAACTAAAAATCTGCCGGCGTAATGTTCTATTGCTTTTATCAATATAGTTTGAACGTTGTCGGTCGAGCGGTCCTTGGTTCTCGCTATAAGGTGGGCGTCGTCAAATCAACGTCTGTTAGATCTCACCGGTTGAGCACTTCTAAAACTACCCTAATATCGAAAAGACGTGGCTCTCGCTCTCAGGTGGTCGAGAGGTCGCGTCGTTGAAATAGCGATCTGTTGGATCTCAGTGGTCGAGCGGCTATTAAACTACCCTAATATCAAAAAGGCGTTTCTAACGCTCTCAGGTGGTCGAGAGGTCGCGTCGCCAAAACGGCTGCTACCCCAAAAGAAGGTTCTGCGACTGTTCTTGGTGGTAAATTACGGTAAGGAAAAAAAACTGCCGGCGTAATGTTCTGGATACTACTACTGTTTGCTACTATGAACATGGGATCAAGTTATATAGTACAAACCACACCATTTTATGCAGTACACTGCCAAAAGCATTGACCGAATCATACCACACCACGATAGAGAGAGTACCATTGTCGTTTGGATTGATCCAACATTGCTGCTGCAAGAAAGTTATGCTCGGCAGAGCCATTAAGGATCGGAATCTCTTTTAAGCATCCGTGTGCATATCATTAAGCTCCATCCAGGGGGGAAACGCTTAGCGAGGGTGCCAGCGTGCAATTTGTACGCCGCTTGTTGAAGACAGATAGAACATCAATTGCCGCTGTTCATACAGTCGTCCCCGCCAGATTTACCACAGTGGGACTAATAAACACTGTAAGGTTTGAAGTTTCGCACAGGACTGACATAGATGCGCATGTATTGAGTTAGTACAGGTAATGTTTAGCCACGACATGCGCGATTGTCAGTGAAACGTAGGCCGTGTAAGGACTTTGTATGATATCGTAGGAATTTCGGCGGCCATTTCGAGATTATTGACAATGACGCCACAAGTTTTGTTTTGAAGTTTGTATTCAGCCAGACGGGAATCGATGTGGCAGGTGTTTTGTAGGCGACAATTCTCACTCCATTGGATTGGCCATTTACTCGTCCATTTGCACGCAAGCCACCGCAAGCCACCATGAACACACGATCCAAGCGCACCAAAAGAAGCTCGGCCCCCACGGCCCCGACGTCCGGCAGCAGCAGCTCGGCCCTCACGACCCCCACGTCCAGCACTTTCAAGACAATGACGATCCAACGGTTGGTGCATGCTTGCTATCAATGTATCCAGAGTTACAAAAGGTTAGCGGACTTCGTGATATCCTGAAGCTCTGTATGGCATCATTGGTTAAGCACGCGGCATACTTTCGGAAGGAGTTGCCATCGACCCACCCCCTTTTGGCTACAGCGCTCCGTTTCGAAAGTAATTAAATGCGCATTAGTATCATTTTGTCTGACGGGGCCTCATTTGTGAATTTCACCCATTTTATCTATTTCAGATTTAGTTTAGGTATTTCAGATTTAGAATGCGGGTCTGTACTTCAGGAGAGCCTCGATGGGCGGTTTCTGGTAGTAACGGCTAATTAAACAAATATCACTGTACTAGAGGTCATTGCTTTATCAGCAACCGTAGACCCTAATTCTCATAATAACCCCCTTTAGAACGGACAAACCATTTAACGATTGAATACCGTGCTATAACCCCGAAAAACCTCCGTATTTTACGCTTTGTGTGGTCTAATATCTACTGAACGAGTATTCAATCACTGGATCATGTAGATAATAAAGCCGAAACAGGGTAAACAAACTAAAAAAGTGCAAAATTAAATGTCGGTGTGTGCTGAGCCTCGACTCAGAAAACACACAAAAGATGAAATGACGCGTTCACTGGTAATTGTATAGTACCGGCGCAATATGGATCAGTGTTTAGAGCTGCGGTCCGTGGACTTCGGGAACAAGAAAAGCTTCAACATCGAAACTATTGATGTAACGCTTGAATCTTAGGTGGCGTTCAACTAAAGTGCAATGTTAAACTATCCGGGAAAATGGATGTATTGTGGAAATGTGCGAATATATTGAGCATTAAAACCGCAACCGAATGTTTCGGGTCTGTTGCATCGCAGAGGCGACACCAGGGCTGACAGTAATGTTACAGACGATACTCTTTGGGCGCGTGCTTCCATGGTAGTGGTGATATTGATTGAATATATGCCGCAACAAAATCCCGCAGTGAGAGTGTCTAGTCCTTTCAACTAAAACACCTTAGTGTACACGCATCTACGACCATGCACGACAACTTCAATATCATCAATTAGAAAAGAATCGTAGTCCTCATCCAATCCGCTCTAGGGCGTCGTGTTATCACACACTCGTCAGACTGATAAGTGCGCTACTGCTCCATCGTCATGCCAACCAACTTCACGTTTAATTATGAGTGACATTCGTGCATTAAGCGACGTGATTTGCCGAAATGTTTGTATGGGGGCCAGACTGCCAATCTGGTTGTCATTGATTTGTGTTGATCAATTATGGTGTACAAATCGGTATTACTTCAATATTAAAAGTACCATAGCCCATTAAATATAGTGAATGTTTGTCGTGAATCCTTGGCATTTGAAGGGGCAATGACGCGCAAGCAACATCATGAGCCCTCACCAAGATTCCCGTAGCAGCTAGTGAATAAATCTAGAGAGCAGTCATAAACACGTTTGAAGCATTACTTTTACAAACACGAGTGGGTAATAATTACCCGTAAGAAATACTTCCTCGGTCCGTAAATAAAAACGAGGTCCATTATAAAAGGTGTCCGAAAATATGAGTGCTAAGTGCGTTTCCCCTTATTTCTCATCTGCTCTACCGAACTTAAGAAGGTCATTGCGTTGGTGTACACCGTGTTCCTACAAACTACGGAAGGCGGAAGCCAACCGTTGCTGGTCAGTAGCTGGTCCTTCGAGAGGTGTGGAATCGTGTACATATTACAGCCGTCAACTCACGATGACTGCAGCGAAAGAAAAATTTTGTTGATCTTGGTGTAGTCGAGCTGACGGAAGGCAGCGTCAACGTTGTCAACGAAGTCTTATATAATTTTTGTTTTGGCTTGTATAGTAGTGGCTTCACGGAAGAGAAAAAACGAGGTCGTTTGCATTAAAGCCAAGCGAGTTGGCCGGTTGGGGGGAAATCTTCATTTCTCTGCCGCCTTCTCGGCACGCGGCCAGAACAGTAGGGTCATCAGGAGCAACATGTGGCTTAGCATTGTCGTTCTGCAGGACGGCACGCTTGCCTGATGGACATACAGCTTTTATTTGCGGTACGTCCATTCGCTTATATTTACGGACAGAGGAAATATGTCTTTTGTTATTGGGCAATCTTTGGCCCTAGGTAGAGTCTATCAAGCGAGTTGGTACCGAAGCGTTATTTTACTACCCATATCCTAGCATGGAATGAACTTTTACCAGTGTGTTTTTCTCTGAATTCATCTGGTCACTCCAAACATATGATCACACGAAGACTAAACAAATAAATAGCATACGTGGATGGTTTAAAAGCTACAGCTATTTTTCTTACCAGCACGCATTCGAATCCATGGTGCTCTCTATTAGTCCACATCTAAGTCACTACCCCAGTAAAGGGGAACGTCAAGCGTGTTAGTTTCATTTTCAGCGTTCATATCCCAGTCATCAGTTGCCCTTGCTCCTTGCAGGAGCTCAAACAGAGCCTCTTCCTAGGGAAAGGGAAAGAGATTATCTTCGTCACTAGCGGCAACGGATTCCTGGTATGCATCATCATCCATGTTCTCGCCTTCAGAATCGGGTGGACCTTTCAACGCTGCCAGATCAGGTGTCGCGGACAAGTTGATTTGTGGATGTCGCTACTTTTTACGTCGCGGTGCACGCGTAATACTAGTCAGTTGCAGTACACACGCCGTGAACATCTTGGCAATTGTCGAGACAAATTGCCGAATATTTGGGAGTGGCTTTACTCTCATCATCTCTGTACTTCTGGAAGTACACCCAATTGTACTACTGGAAGTACGCGTTTCGATAGGTAAATTCGACCAAAATCTCGTTGTTATTCAGCGTTTATCGTTTGAAAAAAATTGGTATAACCATTCGTGTTGGTTTCGAACTTGTTCTAATGCGTCCCAAGCCTTAATCGTAAAATTGATACCACAGATACGCTTTTCCTTTGCGCTCCCTTCAGTTCTTCTAGTTAAACTATTTCTAATATTTGTCTTTAATGGTCCCATGACCCCTACATCGAGTGGTTGGCAAACAGAAATGCTATTAGGTGGGACTAGGACCACCGTGGCATTATCCCTTTCGGCATCGAGCCGCTGCCCTTCTTACGACATGTGACAGACAAAGTTGTTCACAAAAATGGCACGGGTTGATCTATTTCTAACTTCAATACTATTTATATGTTGGACTTCCACATAGTGAAGTCCCTCCAAACATTTTCTTACCTGGAACGCCACGGATAATGAAGAGAACCTTCCTGCACAAATACCCTGCATAAATACAGAATCTAATGTTAAAAACACGAAATAACTGATAATTAGAATAAGATTACCGTCATCGCGGACTGTAAGCAACGCTGTCATACGACTTGTGTGTTCATTTGCACCTAGAATCCGCGCAGTACTTCCTCCCTTTGCTAGCCACGGACTTTATCGGTGGCATATCGAACATAAAATACCACAAACATTACAATATAATCCGCACTATTAACGTGATAACGAGACAGTTTACCGATTTGTCAACCGCTGAACCATGCGTTCTAATGCGCTGTCCCCCTCACCAGTTTTCGCCGCTGTATAAGGAATCATCAACTCTGGATGGAGCTTCCACATGAACTGAATTCTGCCTATAGAATACAACACGTCAATAATATTACTCAAAAACGTAAAGAAAATAATTAAGTAATGGCCGAAAACTTTAAAACATTTCCACCCACCGCACATCTTTCATGTATGTCAACAGGCCCGAGACGCCAGGAAAAATCTCCTTACGCCTCCGAATTTTTAACGTCTTCAAGGTTGAGCGGCACCGGAGCGCTTCGATTGCGACCGCCGGTTTCTCCCAGTCGTAGAGCGTGCATCGTGCAATTTGCACGAGGCCATTTCCACGAGGCACGCTCTACGACAGCTAGCGCCCCCCGCTTCTGTCTGACACTAAAGCTCCTTTCGACGCGCTTCATTGCACAGATTGACAGATGGGATTAGTTTTTGACCCTCAAAGTTTTATCTGCTGATCATTTAAACCATTTCGCAGGCCGTTGATTTAAAGTTGACTTATAGTGCAACATGATTGGTTAATATATGTTTTCATTTTAGTATGGAGCTGGATGCTGATGTGGTAAACTATAGGATTTTTCTATCTGTCGGATATTTCCGTCGTTGTCTATATTTCAATCCCCATCAATATAGCAGTATCCCCGTCAGCAATCGCCTTCAACTCCACTCATTGGCTGACAGCCTTGTGTGGAATTTTTGTTTTTTGTGGCACAGTGAAATGATGAAATATTTGTTCTACACAACCATACACTCGTCAACAACTAACAAATCACCCGGGGTCAACACTGCTCGCTTTGTGCATTAAGCATGAATCTCCTGTGTTGGCGCTGCCATCACTAAGTCTCAACCCAAACAAGACGGCTTCAAAACGATGGCGCGTTATCTTGAAGCGCTCTCCATAATTATAAGGAGTGTCAACGCTCCCTTTATTTTCACATACCTGCTAATACCTCTTCAATGGCCCTTTACATGGATTCACCGCCGTCTCTATCCCAATACTAGCCAACGGAAAAATGCACCTGCTGTGAGACGACGGCGACGAGGCTCATCATGCACCCGATTTGAAGTCTCTAACATCGCGTTCACGTACTCCATGAAAAACAGAAGGAAGACGTACTTTGCAAATGTCCGCACATCCAAACTGAGCACCTCCAGTCAATGGAAGTGAGGCTTACGCCACTGGTAGCGGCCTTCATCTACTATAAGTTCACACTCCATCCATCTCCACATTGAAGTTAGGACTCGATTCCTAACTGTGACGGGCTATGAAGCCATCAGAGTACCACAAAGCTGCCCCCCCATCATCTTCGAAGAAGCTGACGACTGCTAGTCAAACCCCGTCGTTTCATCACTAAGTTCCGGAAAGTTGACTTCACCGAAAGGAGCTCCAAGAGCGTCTGCCCCGCTGGTACGGGCGCCTTCTGCGTGTTCCTGCAAAGCTACAGCCCTCACAACAGCTTATGTGACCTCGCCTCCCTCCCCCAACACCTCATACGAGAGCTGACGACGTTTACGACGCACAGCTTTCACCATTCATGATCATACTTTCAACTTCTTAGTTCTACCTGTTACCCGATCACCGACGCGCAGTACCGCTATATTTTTCACAATATATAACCGCAAGTGTGAGGGGAGGAATCGGTGATCATTTTAGTTTGTCGATTTATAGCCAATTAGCTGAAAACTAAGTTATAAGCAAAAGATGCTGTACTTCACGGAGTACAAATGTACTTCTGGAAGTATAGCTGGGTAGTGAAGAATCGTTTAAAAGCAGCATTCATTTCCCTATCGAACCGCTCGAGGGGGCAGTTCGTGCGAGCGAAAGCGATGTAAGCGATGGCGAATATGTTCCATTCAGTGATGAAATACCGCATCAACTACTTATTCTTAAAAATGCCAAATCTTCTCCACCCCAGGCGCGAATAAGCGCAGCCTCTAGCCACACGTTTCTGTTTATTGTGTTTTACCCATTTGTGATGTGTTTCCACTAGCTCTGGATCCATCGCTGTAAATATGTATAGTACACCTGGCCTCAGCTCAATTAGAGATTTTGTATCGGAAATACGCCCATGCTTCGTCCGTCAACGTAGCACCTGCTTAAAAGATATAGCAAATACACATTCAACAACCTCAGCGCTGGGAATTGGTGCTGTATACCAGAAATGAACCCAAACTCAAAATCCCACACGACTTCAGCAAGATTGAGTTTCTTGTTGTGCCAGGGTAACATAGCTTCAAAATAGCATCATACACTGCCTTTGTCATTGGAGGACACAACACAAAGTACACCGGTATAAACACGTTTCGCGGGGGATCGTCAACTATGATTTTTAACCGTTGCTGAAATTCACTTGACACTGCTTTGAATTTGCCATGATGAGTGATACGCTACTGTATTACAACCAAAGTTCTTTCAAAGCAGGATATACCCAACTTAAAACTCGGTTTGGCCATGGTTTAGGATAAGAATTGATTGTAAAAAGATGAAAGCAAAAACCTGGGATGGCTGACTCTTTGGCTTTAGAGCACGGGGGAGCCTCCGCCAATCCGGGAATGCTACCACCGTAGCAACGACAGCAAATACGTCCAATCACCAGTTCTTGTGTGAGGACGGTTAGCCGTCGGGTACATAGAAGGTATCGCACACCTGTTCACTGATATCCTTCTCCTGCAGGGCCGGATTCTCAGTCGCCAACTCATCTGCCATTCGTTTTAAGGCCTCTAAATCATTGTGTAAGGCACCGTCCAGTGCAACGTGACGCCGGTATATATGATCTCATTGAATCGTACATTCATATTGCCGTGTGAGCTTTAGAACGGCGTGGCAACATGCGGTTGTTGATGTACTACGAAGATAAATAATGTTTTTTTTCAGATGCTGAATGTTGGTTAACGTTTCCACTGTAATAAATGTTTAAAGTGTTAATGCTATCTAGCATTTAAATTTATTTATAAGAGTTTAAATTTCGAGCATACGAGTGTATATCACCTCAAAGAATCTACATGTGACTTTGAATTTCTACATCCGCCACGAACATATGTTTCCTCGTACGGCAATGATCCCGTTTTCAGCTAATCTTAATAAGAATGATCTACTCTCCGGTGTTCTCGGCCGGAGGATTCGATGCGCTCAAAGTAAATTGTAAAGTGAGTAAATTAAAAGAAACACTATCCATGTCCAAACGCTAATGCCGCCGTGTACCTTGTTGCGTAGCTTACGCTGCGACCACCACCGGCCCCGCCCTTGATCCAGGCCGCAGCCTCGATCTCAGACGTGAGATCTTACCACCAGGCTTATTATTACCGCTGTGCCACCATTGCTACCCATAAACCTCGACAGGGGTCATCAACCTAAAACCATGATGCATATCATCACCCGGGCCGTCATTCTGGCATCGCCAAGAACTCTTATCATCCCAAAGAAATTAACGTCGGCGGCGGGGACGTGGTCGATTCAGTCAACCTCTGAGGGCATGTGTGCCGGCCGAGAGGCAGCTTGGGTCATTTCAGCAAACCACGACTTGGCCTTGTCGCAGGTGCAGTAACGGTCAAGAGGCACCGGAACGTCGGCCTTGAGTAACGAATACGTTTACCACGTATTTCCGTGTACAACCAGCCGCGACCATTTCACCTCCAACTCCCATTGCTAGATCACTGCATTTAAACGGATGCCACAAAATGCCTCGACATAGTGTCCCCCTTGCGAGTGAAACGCATACTGGAGAAAATATTGTGCTACCTCGCGTGATGACTCTGCATAAAAGCGGAGGTGAGACACATGGTGTTTTGTTTTCGTGTGCGGAGCATTGAGATCTTCAACCTCAATCACCTTATCCGTTAGAGCTTGAACCACGTGCCTGGGACCTTGTCACTTAATGGCAAGTTTGGTTGGTGTAGCGATCGCCAACGCTACCAACACGAAATCCGCCACAGAGAAATTAGGTGGCTTCGTTTTTGTCACCCGACGTGCACGAGCCTGAAGTCGATGGTTGGCGTTTATGGTAGCCACTTCTCTATACTTCATTTCCGATTCTTGGTGTCGTGTAGGATCACAACGAAAGTCCCCGTTCCGTATAAGAACGAGCCCTACCAACAACACTCTCCCGTCCCCGAAAGGTCGGTTGAGCTTTGTTGGGATAAAATCTGAAAACCAGATCCGATCCCTTACACCGGGCTGGACGATGCCTCTGTGTACTGTCGGTTGGGTAGGTGTACCCTCAAATGTGCACCACGAACCACGAGCGAGGGTTCGGATGCACTTAGGTTCGCGTTTTCACGCTATCCCACTGTGGTCCCTCAGTTAGGAAGGGTTCCGGGTCAGTCAAGACCTTGTACAGGGGAGCCGACGGAAACCCTCGGCGAAAGTCCAGGTACGCTGGGGGGCTCTGCCTTGCGCCCAGCAAACCCACTCAGAGGCTTCTCTTTGCCTCAACACTTGGCCACTTCTTTGACCCTTTTGCCTTTGGGGAAAATTTTGACTGATTTAATAATTGGGTGTTCTGTAGCCCCATATGTATCTAATCCTAGATCTCTATACAAATATCAAGTGTAAACAGAGCCTTCGGCTAATCACGCGACCGGCGACTCGGGCTAAGTACTAATAGTGTGCCCGCCAATAATCCGAGTGTTTAAAACACCCCTCGCAATACTGACTACTCAAAGTACTCAGCCGGTTTTGTACTAGGACCGACTGAGCCCCCTGAGTACCTGTCACTCAAACGCGGTAAATGTGAATCTTGTCCATCCGGGCCAATCAGGAGGTCAACACCGTTATACCTCGGCGCGGAGCTTTCCGTGCCCGGTCGAATTCCAACACCTCATTGGTGTGTCTCTGTAATGTGCCCCTGCACCTTCGTTCTCGGCTTCTCTTCATCCATCTCGACAACATCATCCATTGTAAAGATTGCCGATGGTGAAGACATCGCTGGGAGACCCATTATTGTACACAGAGTTTGTCTGAAGGTTGCTGACCTAGCGCCGCTTGAAGCATGCCTAGGATAGGTCCCTGTTTGGACGGAGAGAAACGATGTATGCTCAACACACTTAAGAAGAAGCCAGTTCATCACCTCGACGGAGTGGTGAAGTGGTGATTGGCGCTCAGCTTCATTGCCAGCTCAAGAACGACTTAGATTTCGAAGTGAGTCTTATGGTCTGAGACGTCATTCCACACAACTCCATACCGATGCAACCCCTCCAGCAACGGCATTGCGCAAGCGCTTGCTTCTACGGTGGTGTAGAGCTCACTAAATCCGCTAAAGGCATCTTTCGCGACATGCACATATTTGTTCTGCAAGCCTTCGTCCTCTGGAAGAGCCCGGTAGTCGACGTGAAGAACCTTATCTGGTTTTGTAGCATGTTTAGCTGCCCTGTATAGGCGAGGTTTCCTTCCGTCGCGAGTAGGCACACAATGAATACAGGGTCAGTCAAGTTGAACCACCCCATGCACCAGGTATGAGCCCTAGACCAAAACTGTGATGGATGCAGTAGTAGTCGAATCACCGCAATCTCCACTGCGACCGGCGCGATTCACGACGCACTTCCTCATGGGAATCCACACGCGATATCCATCATACGAATCACGACCATTCCTCCTCTACACGACCGATCGTCGGGTCTGGTATGATACCCCTTGTGCTGAACGCTGCGAATTTTATCGAGATTAGGCCACTTAAGCGCCTCGTCCTCGAGAAACGTGAGTTGAGGGACGATCACAACCTGCTTCACACTAGATACCGCTCCTATCCTTTTGGCATGTGGATTACCACATCGGCCGAACATGTCGGTCTCGACGTTATCATCCCCACGGATGTGTTCAATCACATAGCGGTACGAAGTCATTGCCATTGCATACCTCTGCGGTTTCTCAACTTGGAAGTGCTACATTGAGCCATCGGTGGCACTTGGACTAAAGATATCGGTAAAGGATAGAAACCCCCAGGTCGTAGAAGATGATATTCTAGTCGCAATCGCTGCACAGACTCGAATCCTCCTATTCAATTGTTGGTCAACGCTAGTAGCCGGTGGTTCTATTTATCAAAAGGCTTCTCCAGCTCATACCCCTCGTCTTGAGTGCGGACGGGTGGTCAAAAACCTTGCGATGCATCGGTAAACAATGCCATAGTTTTGCTAGGATCCGGATGAGCCAGTTGTAACTTGGTAAGCAACGACTTCCGGAAGACCATCAGTGCTCAACATACGTTTGGTTCCAGACCAAATAGGAGAGTAAAACACGGCACAGCCGCTTCACATTCCTGCTTCCGACTTGCTTAGCGGTCGCGTTCACAATCTTCAGTAGCGTCACTCGCGAAGCATGACGTGCAGCGCTTTGCGTAAGTCATCGACGTTGTCGCGCTGGACTGACACGTCCAGCATCAAGTTATTCTTGGATCTGGCCACCCCAATCCTCGTGAGCAGGTTCGGGACGGGTAATAGCGTGAAGGGCTCGCTCGGCGTATGGTTATTCAAGCTGGGCACCACAGTGTAATACAGGTTTGATTGGACCAGCGGCAGCAGGTAAACCCATTCACCCGTGTCAAGCTTGAACTCCATCAGCATCACCCTAATCACTTGGAGAATGTCACGGTTGACGCGCTCCACAGTACTGTTTATCCTGGGCGTGCGAATTGCTACTCGATGAAAGACGCTGGCAAAGCGCATCGACCACAAGTTTCTTAAAGTGTGAACCCGTGTCCAACATGAGTATCTCGGGTGCACCAAACCGCTTGCTCCAGTCCTGTAGCGCTTGTACGGCAACATCGCTGTTCAGGGAGTCGCACGCAATTAACTCGCAGATGTGTGTGAGCCCGTCCTTGGGCACGAGCACGTAGAACGTAGTGTCCTTGCTATCCCCCATATATAGGAAGTCGTAGTGCAACACCTCGTTGCGCCTAGTGGCCTGGTCGGTTGGATCCCACGGACGCCGAACAATGTACCCGCCCTTGGTGTGTTTGTAGAGCAAGCACCGACTCCAGAATTGGTGGTACAGCTTCTGGAGATCCCGAACGAAAACAACGTGCTGGATTGTTTGCACCATATTCCAATCCGCGATGATTTTGACTGCTACAGTGCGCCACGATCATTACCCGGCGCATCAGATCCTTGGCTGGCTCGGGGAGGCATAGAATTCCGTGGACTACCAAACATTGTTCATTACTGAGCATTGCTCCTGCCGGCTTCGCCCGCTGATACTCCGTTTGCGCGTGTTGGATTTCATCATGCGCTGGAGACATAACTACATCAAATCGCGTCCGCGGCTGGCGGCCCTTGTCGTTAACTGGCGACCCCACGCTGGTACGAGTGCTGCTGCGTGTAATTGTCTAACAGCGCGTGACGGCCACACCCGCTTCGGAAGGGGAGCACCCCCATCGTGAGACAAGGTCCGGCAAGTCGTACTTGTCACCATCAACATGCCCAATGACGTAGGGCAGGTCGGCCAGTGCGAGCGCCCAACGCTGCAAGCGACCCTGAATGTGACGTTTGAGCTCCACCGACGGATCGAAGATGTGGATAAGATTCTTGTGGTTGCAGAACAAGCGAAAGCACGGTTGCGAAGCAGCAGATACTCCTAGTGCATACAGGCCCACATAATCGGGAACGCTTCCTTGTCGATAATGGCCCAATTCTTGGTGGTACCCAAGAAGATGCCGCTCTTTCGCACCAACAATTGGTGGGCCTGTTCCCAAGGTGCAAGATCATCGTCCCAGTGGGAGTAACCCGCGTAACGATCAGGCCTCATCCAGCCTCCGCCGCATCTGATAAAACGCAAATGTCGCTGTCATCACTAGGAAAGGCGAGAGGCTGTAAAGAAGCAATCAGCGACTTGAGCGCCTCGAAAGCCGCGCGCTCGCCCCCCCCTCCAATCCAGGTTCACACCAGCCGCCAGACGACGTGTGCGACCAACGGTGGATATTACCGCCTCCAGCTTTTCATGCAGCGGCTTGGCCGCGCGGGCATAGTCAATCCCCGTGTCACGTTGCGATCCTGCAACACATAGGAACTGTTGCAGATCAGCACCAGTTACCGGCAGCGGTAGTGTCGCGAGAGCATGCACGCGGTACGGGTTATATCAGATTCCTGTGTTGCTGAACATACGGCCACACCACTTACCCTGTTTCTTGAATAGACAGCTCTTGATAGCGCTCAGACGCAGGCTGTAATGGGGCCAGAATTGGCCAATGTCCTTTTCAAGGAAAAGGGATGTTCTCTGGTGTGAACCACACCGGCCGGTGTGGCTCACAAGAACTGAGTGTCACACACCACGACGGGTACTGTGTACCAGGGTCACTTAGATATAATATTCCGCGTAGACCTCCCCCAAGTAATATGTCAAGTTAGGGGTCGGTCGTACCTAAGGGACGACAGTTCACGAGAGCCAACCGCTGTGGAAGATCGCCATTTAGACGGGGCTTTAGTATGCAGATAGAAAGAAGTAGATAGATACTTGTGAGTGTTATTAATACAAGTCAGTTTTACTCTAACCTACAAGTGGGCAAGTCTATTTAATACTCGGTATTAAAGGAGACCGGTAAGGCAGGGCCTTTTGCACCAGAGACAACAGGGACGCCAGGCGTCTGTTGTGGTTAGCGTGTTACGCTTCCTCTTAGCTATTGTGCGTGTGACCCCCGGCACACCTGGTGGCACTTGTAGTCAATCCCGCGACCGACGCGGACCTCTACAATCAGGGTCTCCTTGAGTATGGAAGACTCAGGGAGTCGGCTGCCGGCGCGGCAGGACTTTCCTCACCTCTCCGACGCCCACTGGGCTACGCTGGAGAAGATGGTTAGTCTCCTGGGCGAGGCAGCCTTCGCTGGATTTCCCGACCTTCCTGCTGAGCAGCAAAGGGGGCGCGTGGAGCGCTTCGACAAGTACGAGTCGTCGCTGATTGCTCACGTGAGCGCTGCTGCGCGGGAAGCCGCTCGTGCGACGATGCGAGCCGAGGCACAGAGTGCGGCACAGGCGTCCGCAACGAACACGGCCGCATTTGCTGCGCGTCCAACCACGACGAAGCCCGTCAAGATGTCGGTTCCGACGTTCGACGGCAAAGACTCAGATAGTCAGGTGTTCTGGGA
Source organism: Phytophthora fragariaefolia (assembly GCA_030267785.1). Lineage (NCBI taxonomy): Eukaryota > Oomycota > Peronosporomycetes > Peronosporales > Peronosporaceae > Phytophthora > Phytophthora fragariaefolia. Next base: position 7,562 of record BSXT01000476.1, on the reverse strand, counting down.
TCGTGAGATCGAGATCACGCTAAGCGCTGGCCAGAACTACGACGCACGAACCCAGGTGGCGTTTGCGCTGTCCAACCTTGCAGGGCGCGCGCGCGCATGGACCATGGGCCGTGAAACGGCGACTCCGGGGTACTTCACCTCGTGGTCGCTAATGGAACAAGGGCTACGCTCCATCTTCCCCCTTGCCGATGTGGCATATCGTCACCGCTCCAATTTCTTGCGATGCAAGCAAGGCAAGCGGTCACTTCAAGACTATGTCATGGAGCTCCATAACCTCGAAGCTGCCATGGCCGGCGCACCCCTCTCTGAGGACGTCAAGGTGACGGTCTTCATGGACGGTGTCCGCACGGGTCCGGTTCGGACGGAGCTCTTCCGGCGTCAACCAAAACCCTTTAACGAGGCGGTCCACATCGCGATGCTGGAGGGTCACTTTGTGCGCTCAGCGCAAGATCACGCGCCTCATGTCGAAGCAAGCGAGGGTCCCACTCCGATGGAGGTCTCTCTTGCCGAATCGGCACGCCCTCAGCGGACTCCACGCGCGGGTGGTCGCTGTTTCGGTTGTAATCAACCTGGTCATTTCCGTCGAAACTGTCCCACCAACCCGTGGAAGGTGACACGCGACAAGAAGCACTCGGTACGTCCGGTTCTCAACAGCCTCGAGGCGACGGAGTCGGAAACCGGCGGCTCCCAGTAGGGGCGGGACGCCCTGCTGGGAGACTTCGCTCCTCTTCGAGGAAGGTGAGTCCCTCATCAACCTCTCCAAAGGAGCAAGTCCCTGGGACGACACTTCTGTATCTCTCCGTGGTCGCCGCGCGGTCTAATCTCGTGGTCGTCACTGCCAGCGTGAAAGGGTACCCGGAACCGATGACGGTCCTGATCGATTCAGGGGCGTCGTTCAACTTTGCGACGAAAGCCAGTGTGGCTAGGAACAATGCATTGTATGCTAGTGCTTTAGAAGCCTCTAAGAGCAATACCAATGTATCTGTTCGCTTAGCGACTGGCTCCATCGTGTCTACCCGCAATGTTACCATACTCTTAAGCGTGAAGTTTGACGACTTCAATTCGATTCAACCATTCATCGTCTTGGACATGGATGATCGATACGATCTTATCCTCGGCATGCCTTGGCTTGCTAAGCACGAGCCGTGGATCGATTGGCGTAGTCGCACCATCGGTGCCGGCCACTACACCCTCGTGGACAGAGCCCTGGCGGTTCATGTCCCTTCCTCTTCCCGAGACGGGTTTGTACATGAGCACTGTGTGCCACGCGCCAATCGGCAATTTGCCGGATCTTCTGAAGTCCTGCAACTGCCGACGGCATCGCTCCCACGAGCGCGGGAGCTCGAGGTCGGTGATGGCAAAGACCCGCAGGATCCTAGAACGCCTCCAATTGGAAGGCAAGGTTCTGCAGATTGCAACCGAGTTGCATCTATCCAAGGGACAGTAACGTCTCAAGGCGCGGACGCTGCAATAGCGGGCGCGGGAAAGGGTGGCAGCGTCCGAGCTCCCCCTACGCAAAGCGTGGTGGCTGGTTCAGCCCACGTTGAGGAATGCGCTGGAGTTGTGGCTCGCGCAAACAAGAGTGGTCGAGTCGGAGCTCCCACTACGCAAGGCGTTGTAGCTGGTTCAGCTCGCGCGACGGAAGACGCTGGACCTTGGGCTCGCGCAACCACGAGTGGTCGAGCAGGGGCTCCCACTAGCAAGGCCATCAAGGGTGACAAAGTCACAAGCACGCCCAAGGCGGAGGAGTCTACCCGCGATGCGGATTCCGCGGCTGAGTACAGGGTCCCTCAAGTAGTTGACGCCTTTACGGGCGAACCCAAGGTGGGGGAGGCGCTGACCCCCTTGCCGACAGTAGCGGAGCTACTTGAACTCGAGGAGCTTTCTTATGTCGAGGTTTTGGACTCTCTCAAGGCGGGAGAGTTGGCGGAAGTGGTTCTATTTCGCCCAGAAGGCGGCGCAATGGAGTTCAACTCCTCTTCAGTCATGGACTCCGAGGTTTTGGAAGACGAACGAACCTCTAAGAGGCAGACGCGATATGGCGCTGCCATTTTGAAGGACCCCTCGGATTCGTACCACCCCCTTTTGAAGGAGTTTTCGGATGTCGTTAGTGACGACCCGCCTTCGATCCTTCCCCCGGACCGGGGCATACATGAGATTGATTTAGTGCCAGGCACCAAGTACTGTACCACGCGGCAGTGACCGCTTCCGAAGGAACAGGTCGATGTAATCGACTCCTTCTTCGCGGCGAAACATGCCGCGGGCATGGTGCGCGAGTCCAAGTCGCCACACTCGTCCCCGACTGGGTGCGCAAGCCCAACGGGAAGTGGCGCATGGTGCATGCCTTCAACAAATTGAATGCGGCAACCATTCCGGCGTCAACGCCTATCCCTCGAAAGGTTATGCTGCAAAACAACATGGCAGGCTGCACGGTCTTTAGTGCGCTCGACACGGTCGACGGCTATTATCAGCTCCTGATGCGCGAGTCGGATATTCCGCTCACGGCTGTAAGTACCCCCAGCGGGATTTTGTGGGAGTGGTTGGTGATGCCCCAGGGGCTGTCCAACGCACCCGCCACGTTTAACGGACTCGTGACGCAGCTCTTCCGGCCGATGCGGCACTTCGTACAGACGTACTTCGACGACATCTTCGTGCACAGTCGTACGTCTGAAGGCAAGACTGCCGTCGAAGCCCATCTCGGTCACCTCCGTGAGGTTCTCTTGTGCATGCGTGAGAATCATCACTACGCGAACATCAACAAGTGCATCTTCGGGGCCGAAGAGATTTCCGTTTTGGGCTGCTTCCTTGGAAAGGACGGTGTCCGTGCGAACCCGGAGAAGGTGTGCGCCATTGCACAGTGGCCGGTGTCCGTCTCGCAGAAGGACCTGCGTAAATGGCTCGGTCTGGCCAACTACTTGCATAAGTATAGTGCCAATTACGCCGCTTTGGCAAGGCCACTGACGAATCTTCTCAAGAAGGATGCCGTGTGGTCGTGGACCTCGGAAGCTCAACAGGCTTTTGATGCCATCAAGAGCAGCCTCCAGAGCGCTCCGATTTTGGCTCTACCGGACGAGGATCGGTCTTTCAGCGTGGTATGCGATGCATCCGACTTTGCCATTGGCTGTGACCTGTTACAGGTTGATGCCGAGGGCCGTGAGAGCGTAGTCTCTTTCCAGTCACACCAATTGAAGGCGGTGGAAAAGAACTACCCTGTCCACGACAAAGAACTGTTGGCGATGAAGTACGCCTTGGTCAAGTTTCGGGTGCACCTGTTAGGTCAAAAACCCTTTGTGATCTACACATATCATGCCTCTTTGAGGACGGCGACGTCGTCGCCTCACCTCTCCCAGCGCATGGCGCGGTGGCTTTCTTTCTTCGCCGAGTACAACTTTACGGTGGAATACAAGCCGGGAAAGCAGAATGTCCTCGCGGACGCGCTCTGTCGGCGGCCAGATTATGAGTTGGCGCATCTGGCCTACCTCGAGTCACCGCTCTATGAGCTTATTCGCGAGGCGTATGCCGGTGATGACGACCTTGCAGGTCTGGTGGCGGCGCTGAGCGTTCCAAACAAGACTGTCGGGCTCACGGAGCGACAGCGCTCACGTTTGCACCGCTACTCCGTAGTGGAGGGTTTGCTCTACTACCAAGTAGACGGCGGCGACGAGCCTCGAATAGTCGTTCCCAACGACGAGGACCTGCGTCATCGTGTCCTCTATGAGGCTCATGACACGCCGCGTAGCGGTCATCTGGGGCGGGAGAAGACGTATACGTCTGTGGCCCGCAACTTCTGGTGGTCCCACATTTATAAATGGGTACGTAAATACGTACAGACATGTGAGACGTGTCAGTGTGTCAAACCCGCGCCCTCAGCGTCTGCTCCTTTGATGAGCTTGCCGGTTCCGGCGGATTGCTGGCGCCCCGTGAGCATGGACTTCATCTTTGAGCTCCCGGTCGACGCGCGTGGCCACATTGGCATCTTGGTTTTTGTGTGCCGTCTCAGCAAGATGGTGCGACTGGCCGTTGTACGGAAGAGCGTGACCACGCCTCAGGCGGCTCACCTCTTTGTGGGCAATGTTTTTCGTCATCACGGCCTCCCCCGAGGCCTTCGTGAGTGACAGAGACCCATGGTTCGTGTCCCACTTTTGGCAACACCTCTTCCGCCTCCTAGGCACGAGGTTGGACATGTCCACAGCGGCCATCCTCAGACCGACGGTCAGACTGAGTGGGTGAACAGAGTTCTGGAAGACTTTCTTCGGAGTGTCTGCGCTGCAGAACCCACCAAGTGGAGCACGCTCCTTCCACAAGTGGAGTTTGCGCTTAACAATGCAGTGCATTCGTCTACGGGTTTCACTCCGTTCTACGTCCCCAACGGGCTGCGGCACCCGCGTACGCCACTGACGTTGCCGCCGCCTTCGAATTTAGGTGGGGGAGAGGCTAATGCCGAAGACCCAAGGGGCCTCACAGGCCTAAGAACGTCCGTCAAACGGAATCTGCTCTCGTTCATCGAGACTGGCGAGGCCGTCAGACAGCGCGTGCGAGACGCTATGGCGGCTGTCCAAGACACTCAGAAGGAACAGAGTGATCGCCAAGGGCGTAAGAACACGCAAGTGTTTTAACTGGGAGACCAAGCCTTATTAAATGCTAAGAATCTTCCTACTCAGGCGATCTCCGCCGTGGGCAGCACCAAGCTGCGACCTCGCTTCGTGGGGCCGTTCACAGTCATAGGGGTCCACGGCCATGCCTACACGCTGGATCTGCCATCGTCCATGGCCACGCATTCGACATTCTACGTTGGCTTGCTCAAGCCCTATCGCCCGGCGGGGGCTGCTGAGCCTGCGGGGTCGACTGCGTCGCAGAGTACTGACGGAAGGCGTCCGCCATCACCCGAACGAACTGTTCCAAGGGAACCTGAGCAGGAGCGGGAGTCGTAGCGGCAGCCAGAGCCGCTACGCGGCGTGCGTCTTGCGTCTCCAAGCGGTCCACCCGGTCATACAGACTCCGGATCCAGGCGAGGTGCCTCCCCAAGTCTTGGCGCACCAATCCGTCGTTCTCCTCGTCTTGCGAACATCGGTCCCGCAGGCGGTCAACTTCGTCACCAAGACGGCATATCTGCCCAGGCAATCCCCACACGTGGTCTCGCAGACGGTATGAGTCCCGGCGGACATCCTGGAGCCTCTCCGGGTGGGTCTCCACATCTTGGACGCGAGCGCGCAGCGCCACCATCTCAGTCCGCTGGCCATCCAGCAGTCGTTGACAGGACTCCAAACCGGCCAGAAGGCTCTCCAGGCCAAGGCGGGAGCCAGTCGGTCGACGCTGTGCGTCCTGGTCGGACACCACTCCCGTCGCGGGCTCCACCGCCTCTGCTTGATATCGAGGGCGCCCTCTATTACCATGTCGAGGAGCTATTGAAGCGCCGTGGGCGTAGCGGTCAGTACCAGTGCCTGGTGAAGTGACGTGGCTACCCAAGAAGTCGAAACTCGTGGGAGCCTGGGGCTCGCTTCGAAGAGGACTGCGCCGACCTCGTGGCCGCTTTTGAGAGCGCCCACGGACCTGGTCGGCGCTGACAGGACCGAGAACACTCCTTTGCTCGATCGACTGCGACTGCCAAGACTTCTGGATCTTCTGAAGAACCTCCTCGAGGATGACACCAGGCATGGGTTTGTGTCGTTCAAAAAAAAAGAAAGCGGCCCGCCCAAGTGTCGTCAGCAATCATCTTCGCCATGCGAAACTGAAGACGACGCTGGGCCAGCCAACCAATCCGAAACGGAGAGTTCAAGAACTCGGGCTCGGGGTAGCCCAAGTGGTGCAACCACCCCTCGAACTCCGTCTCGCTCAGGTGACGGGCCAAATTGCTGTCCGACAGGAGCACGACCGGGCAGTTGTCGCACTGCGGCGCGCCTGGGCCAGGCATCTGACTCTGGCGAAGATGCGCGCCGTACACTTCCCGCGTCCAATATCGCAACGCGAGTAGTTGTTCGCGCGTGCGGGGACAGGTGTTTCGCGTTCGCTCTTGGCGCCCATCGTCTGCGAGGCAGCCTGGCGGGAACGGTCGCTCAAGTGCTATCGATTTTCGGACCGCAACAGCTCGGGAGGGACCCCCCTCATCGACACCAGCGTTGGTTATGACCTGGGGCTCCGGTGTAGCCGGGGGCGGGTCGTCTCGGCGAGACAGGGCCTCCTCCAAGACACGGGCGCGGGCTACGGCCGCCACAGTCTTCGGAGACATTGGGCTTCCCGGGTGAAGAACTCGCTGCTCATCAGTGAGCGGCGGCGACGACCAAGATCCCTCGACCTCGCCGGCCTCGCGGTCCATGTCGGGTTCCGACTCTTCGTAGTCCACCCGGAGAGACGGGTCCGGCGACGGGCTTCGCTTCGGCGGGGGAGTGGTCGCGAAGTTTGCGGAAGCCGCAGGAGCTGTTGTCGATGTTTGGGCTCTAGGAGCCTGTAAGGCGTCAACAACAGGCGGGTCGGCGCCAGAGACAAGCGCGGGGTTCGGAGTGTCCGTGTCGGACGAGTCGCTGCTCACCTCCTCGTGAGGGCCCGGCAACATCACGTCCATGCGCTTCGGAGGCAGCCGCGCGGTCCTGCGGGTCTCCTTCGTGGCGTCCTTCTTCTTCGGAAGCTGCTTGGCAGCCGGTTTCTTCACCGCGGGTTTCTTCGGCGCAGGCTTCGAAGAAGCGGTCGTCTTCGTCGTCTTCCGCGTGGGCTTCGTAGAAGCGGATGGCTTCTTCTTCTGGGCAGCAGCGGCAGCAAGCTTCGGGGAAGCGGGTGGTTTCCCCCTCCGCCTCCGCGCCGGTGGTCGGCTTCTCGGGCGCGGGCGTCTTCTTCTCTTCGTTCACGTCATTCGCGTGGTTCTTGGAAGCCGAAGTCCCCGTCTCCTACGGGTCAGAAGGCGCCGGAGGCTTCTCCTCCGTTTCGCTAAGCGTGGGTGCGTCGGCGTCGTGCTCGGCAGGGCCAGCAGCCCCAAGGGCGTCGTGGGCGGCCCGCAAGACCATCTGGGTCTCCGTCATCATGCCCGGTGGGCCAGCGATGCGCGGCTGGTGCTCGTGAGAGCGTGAATTGTCGAATGGGGCCGTGCCCGTGTTTCCGCTGGATTTCCCTATTGGGACAGGTGCTTCCCGTTTGGGTGAGGGAGGGTGTAATGGGGCCAGAATTGGCCAATGTCCTTTTCAAGGAAAAGGGATGTTCTCTGGTGTGAACCACACCGGCCGGTGTGGCTCACAAGAACTGAGTGTCACACACCACGACGGGTACTGTGTACCAGGGTCTCTTAGATATAATATTCCGCGTAGACCTCCCCCAAGTAATTCGTCAAGTTAGGGGTCGGTCGTACCTAAGGGACGACAGTTCACGAGAGCCAACCGCTGAGGAAGATCGCCATTTAGACGGGGCTTTAGTATGCAGATAGAAAGCAGTAGATAGATACTTGTGAGTGTTATTAATACAAGTCAGTTTTACTCTAACCTACAAGTGTGCATGTCTATTTAATACTCGGTATTAAAGGAGACCGGTAAGGCAGGGCCTTTTGCACCAGAGACAACAGGGACGCCAGGCGTCTGTTG
>BSXT01000475.1:0-38163 GCA_030267785.1 Phytophthora fragariaefolia | reverse complement strand
CAAACGTTGGGTTCGCCGCAAACAATTCCAAGCCGCGCTTGGGAGGATGGTTCACGTGTCGCCAAGGGACATGGAGCGGTTCTATTTGCGCGTTTTGCTGTGTCACCGCAAGGGCCCGCAGTCCTTCGAGCACCTCCGAACAGTGGATGGTGTCACGTACGAAACGTACCGTTAAGCGGCTCTGCGATTGAGCTTCCTCGAAGATGATGCGGAGTGGATTTCGTGTATGAGGGAAGCTGCTGAGTTCCGGATGCCATACCAACTTCGCCAGCTATTCACGACGATCTTGGTGTACTCCCAAGTTGCCGAGGTTCGTCAGCTATGGGCACGCTTCTACGACGACCTTTCTCAAGCCTTTGTGCATCGGTACCGCGCGCTGTTGGGTCAGGAAAAGGAAGATATGATCAAGTTCAAGACGCTCAAGAGTTTATATTATCTGCTCCAAATTAGCGGGTACGCAGTGGCCGATTTCAACCTTCCACAGCTACATGATTTCCCAGCGCTGGTACTGGATTCGCTTATGAGGAACAACTTACTTCGGCGCGAACTGGAAGGATACGACCAGAACACTCTGCAAGAAATCGTTGACCAAGAAGACCAATTGAACGAGGGCCAGCGTGCCATTTTGACGAAGGCATCCAGGCGGCTAATGATCCGGACCAAGGCAACAAACTATTCTTCATTGATGGCCCAGGGGGAACTGGGAAGTCGACTCTTCTTCGGCACATCTTAGCTAAGGTGCGCCTTGCCGGAATGATTGCGATTGCGGTGGCGTCAAGTGGAATTGCCTCTCTGTTGCTCATGGGAGGTCGTACAGCGCATTCGACGTTTAAGATACCTCTCAAGCTGACCAACAAGTCGATCTGTGCGATCTACAAGCAGTCCCACCTGAAAAGTTTGATTCAAAGGGCCAGTTTGGTTATCTGGGACGAAGCACCGATGACACACCGACATTCATTTGAAGCCGTGGACAGAACATTGCGAGACATCGTTGTCCATGATGTCTGGACAACGACCAGGAACAATTTGGAGGGAAGGTATTTGTACTTCGGGCGACTTCCGACAGATTTTACCTGTTGTCGTGCGCGGGACACCTGCAGAGACTATTGATGCGTGTCTAACGTCATCGACGTTGTGGGAGCACTTCAAACAGCTTCACCTCACGGAAAACATGCGTGTCCGATCGGCCGGTTCCACGAGGACTGAAAAAGATTATTGATGTGATGTACGCGGACATCAACGATCCAGACATTGCGACGGACGACTACTTTGCCAACTGGACCTTCTTGACGACAACCAACACTGTGGTGCACCGCATCAATGAAGCCGTCTCCAAACGCCTTTCTGGAGACTCCCACGTTTATCTATCCATCGATAAGGTGGATGACGACAATGAAGAGAACTTCTTTGAGCAAGAGGTGCTGCACTCGATCAACATCAACGGAATTCCTCCACAAAAGCTTACATTGAAGAAGGGTGCCCCGATAATGATGATGCGGAACCTGAATCGCGACTTGGGGCTTTGCAACGGAACGAGACTGCGTATTATCGAGCTCAAGCCTCATGTAATCCACGCAACGATCATGACCGGAGAGCGCCAAGGCCAACACGTACTTATCCCGAGAATCGTCTTCATCAGCGATAGCGACACGCGAGAGTTCCCATTCTGTCTATGCCGGAAACAGTTTCCAGTTGTCCCAGCGTTTGCCATGACTATCAACAAGGCACAAGGCCAAACGGTCCATAATCTGGGGTTGTATCTGGCAACACCCTGTTTCTCTCATGGACAGCTCTATGTGGCGCTGTCACGTGTCACTTCATGGTCCAAGTTCAAGGCATTGATCGAGTATCCGGAGCTGGAAGAGGACGACGGCGTGTACACGGATAACATCGTGTACAGGCAGAACTTTGACACCAACCAAGGGGGAGAAGGTCCAAACCCTGCATGTTTTATACTGACAAATACATGAATTCATGTTCAATGTTGTGTTCGTTAAATCATTCAATATCTACAACAAATCCTCCCCCGCCGAGCGTAGCGAAGGTGGGGGCTACCTAACAGCAAACTTCGCCCGCCGTAGCGAAGCGGAGGCGCGCCAGCCCAGTAGAGGAGCGAGCTGGAACAGCGAGCGCAACGGGTTGGGACCCAACCTACACCCACCGCCGCGAAGCGTCGGCGCCCGGCTAGTCTTAAACAACTAACCCAATCTGAGGTGTGTTTGTCTGTCAGTCCGTCCGGTTCCTGCCCTGCGGCATCGGCCTGCGTTGTCGCATATCCTGGGGGTCTAGCCAGTGCGCGTGTCTAACCCACCGTGTCGCATCCCACCATCATTCGGACTGGCTTCTATTTCCAAAACACTGCAAAAATAGCCGTACGTTAGATTTATTCGTGCTCTGATTAGCCAGTTCGCTGCCGAGCTTTAGCGAAGGGGGCACCCGCCAGATACTTGCGGGACCGAAGGGTCCGCCTTGCCACCACTGCCAGCTGTCCACGGCTAGTAGTGCAGCGAGCCCCGGGAGCTGAACGGGGGCGCTGCAACCATAATAATTTATTTATTAATCCAATTTTAACTAGCGTAATAAGGCTCTGGAGTGGTGCACATACTTAAAGCTCTAACATGTGTAGGATTCGAGAACCGGGTAGTGGCTGCCACTTTATTATATTTTTATTAATTAAAACGTAGTGTAAGTATAAAGCGTACTGACGATGAACCTGGGACACGGTTACCATAGCTATACTTAAAGCACTAACGTTCAAACTATAGCACTAACGTTTAGCGGACTGGGCAGTGGTTAAGCGTACGCACACGACGACACGATAGACGGTCGACACGGTAAAATGACAGACACGATACACGGTGGACACGATGCGCAACGGCTTACACAATAATAGACACGATATACACACCAGACACGATAGATACGATATAAACGAAGGACGGTCGGCACGACATGTATGGTAGACACGGTAGACACATAGCCACGGTAGCCACGACAGATACAATCGATTGGATTGACACGAAGGGCTGGGTTGACGCGATAACCACGATCCACTCGATAGCCACGATGAACACGATCGCCACGAAGACACGAAAGACACCATAACCTCAAGATACGATAGACACGGTAGACACAATAGTTGATAGATACAATAGACACAATAGAAAAGAAAGACACGATACACACGATACACAGCCGACACGATTCACAGCGGGCACGATAGATACGGCAACCCATCGACTCGATTGATACGGTAAACACGATAGTCACGACATACACGATTGGCATGGCAGACACAATACGCACGCTATACACGGTAGACACGATAGACGATAGTCAGAATACAAACGATAGACGCGATTATCACGATAGGCACGGTAGACGGGTAAGTGACAATGAATGTGATAGATACCGTGTATGCGTGTACGTAAAATATAAATACTACAAAACCCGAACAACAGCCCACCGGAGCGAAGCGGAGGTGGGCTACTCAGTAGTGGAGCGAGCTGGCACAGCGAGCGCAACGGGTTAGGACCCAACTTACACCACAGCAAACTTCGCCCGCCGCGGCGAAGCGGAGGCGGGCCAGCCCAGTAGTGGAGCGAGCTGGAACAGCGAGCGCAACGGGTTGGGACCCAACCTACACCCACCGCCGCGAAGCGGCGGCTCCCGGCTAGTCCCTAACACTGATAAAATGTGGGCTCCAGATGACGGACACAAGGGTTCACGTACAAATGTAAGTATTCTCTGAAATTTATTTCAGAGCTAAGTCGGGTCCACTGGAGGTCCCAGTTTCCGGATATCTAGTTGCTGGTAATTAAAGTGAGAAAACATTATATTAATAATGAAAGGTGACATACTAAGCGCATGTGAAAGGAGCACCGTCAAGATTGTATAAATAAATACCCGGAAAGCTTCATACTACAAATTACATCGATGTTACCTGTGTCGTTCACCCTTCGCTTAGGTGCTATCCTCAAGAGACCACCGTGTTGCTCAAAGGTGCGCGTGCGAATCCCAATTCCAAGCGGTCCGCGTTCGCAGTAATTCATGCGATCCAGAATATATCAACATCGTCGTTCTGTAGGATATGTCTTGCCAAAATGGTACAACAAGTTCAAGAAGTTTTACCGTCTTGCTTTGTCGATTTTATTACCCTTTTCTCCTGCCCTGCTGAGTGGTCCAAGAATTAAAAAAAAACACTCCCTAAGTCATTCTCATATTAAATTTCGATGAACCATAGTCTCTTTTTTATTTAGTCTACCGTACGGTACGTACGGTACGGGGTGGCTACCCACCCGACGCACACACAAGCGCCTTCGAACTGCGACCCCCCGCGTCGGCAAACCTGTAACGGGCCTATGGCAGTTACCGACGTACACTCGCGCGTAAGGACTCGGTAGGAAATTTAACTCTGATTGAATTGTCGAGACGGTCTCGACACTCGAGACCGTCCCAACCTTTAAAGCTATACTGGGCTCTGATGGGCCACCGCGCACTCGCGGTGGCTGCCGTGTGACAGTGGCCTGTCACACTACCCCCTACTCAAGCTTGGGACATGGACATATCTAGAATGTAGAAAGAAGCAGGAAACGCGCGGCTTGGACTTGTGACAGTTCACTTCGAATCGGAGAGACACAGACGAGACAGCATCATGGACGCGGAGGACGCCGCGCCAGCGAGTCATCGCGGGAAGCTGATCGTCGTTGCTGCTTCGTTCATAATCGCATGGGGTGTCGATGCTGTTGAGGCTACAACTTGCCGCGACCCAGCGATGCAGAGTGGCGACAAATCACGGACGAGACGCCTCTCTCCGAGTCTGAGCGGGCTGCGGTGGGTCGTTATGAAGCCACGTTGAGTGAAGCTAGGCGCGGTGTGCCGCCGCGCCGCTTGGAGGAGCCGAATCCTGTACGATGCTTGCCTCGTACGCAGTCACGCAGTCCGGAACGTCCGCGAGAAGAACCGCGCGTGGTTCCCAGCTATCCGTCATTGGCCCAAGCCAACGCACAAGATATTGACGATGCGATCGTACTGCGCCGTTGCGGTGACGAACACCGCGACCCATCCGCGGGGTAGCACGACCGTCATCGTGCTGCAGGATTGCCTCCACAATATGCCGAATATTACCCCCACCGTCGACAAGAGGCGCAGGACCATCGCGCTCAAACGGAGCGTGATCGCTGGCAGGACGCTGAGGTCGCTCAGCGCCTCAACCGCCTCGCCCGCCGCTTTGAAGTGCTGGAGCGGGAGAAGCAGGAGCTGCGCCACCGAGTGCCGCAGCGTCGACCGCCGCATCGGGGCCAATACTGGGACGCAGGTGAGTGGCAGCGTCGCTTGGGAATGAGCGCGGGATGGTATCGCCGGGCGTGATCGACGCTGTAGATCAACAGGCTTCCTTTCAATTGGTACTGGTCAATGCGGGCACGGTTCCTTGCGAACAATCGGCGTCGCGCAGTGTTGGACAGGCCCTCAAGTACTTGATCATCTCGGTGCAAGACGCGTCCGACTCGTACGCGGCCGACATCAGGTCTCGGAGCGGAGTAGTCGCTGCGACGTCTACTGCAGCGACTCCTTCAGCGATGCACACAGCACACTCATCGTCATCCTCGTCACCAACTGCGTGGCGACCCGACTGCACGTAGTCTGGCCGACGCGAGAGGGCGGCGGCGAGGGTGTTCGTCTTGCCTGGCTTATAATGCACGACGCAATTGTACTCGGAGAGCAGGGAGACCCAGCGTGCCATGCGCTGGAACAAGTGTGGGCTCTTTGCCGCCGTGCGCAGTGACGCATGGTCCATGTATACAGCGAAGGTCTGTTCGCCCAAGAGGTACACACGAAACTTGATGAATGCGTAGCGCATGGCCAGCAATTCCTTGTCGTGGACAGGGAAGTTCCACTCTGCCGGCTTCAACTGACGCGACTGGTAGCTCACCACTCGTTCGCGTCCCTCGTCGTCGAACTGGATGAGGGTACAGCCAATCGCGAAGGCGTTCGTGTCACACACCACGTGGAAGGCCTTCGAGTGGTCGGGCAGCATCACGACGGGCGCGGTGGACAAGCTCGACTTCACCGCGTCGAAGGCCGTTTGATGCTCAGGACGCCATGACCACGCGGCGTCTGCCTTGAGAAGCTGCGACAACGGACGGATAGTTGCTGCGAAGTTATTCGAGTAGTGGTGGAGATACGTCGCGAGACCAAGCCACTGACGGAGCTGTTTCTGATCCTGAGGCACGGGCCAAGCGCAGATGGCTTCAATCTTCTCCGGGTCAGCACGGACACCTTCCTTGCTGACGTAGCTCCCGAGCACTGGGATCTCGGGAGCGCAGAAGATGCACTTCTTCAAGTTGGTGTACAGTTTGTTCTCCCTCATCACTTCGAACACTTGGCGCAGGTGTCGAAGGTGCATCGTGACGTCCGTCATGCCGCCCGCGGCACGACTGTGAATGAAGATATCGAAGTAGCTGGGTGCAAAGGCTCGGTATGGCCGGAGCAGATTCGACACCATGCGATTGAAGATGGCAGGGGCGTTCTTGAGCCCCTGTGGCATCACGAGCCATTCCCAGAGCATTCCACTGGGCGTGCTGACGGCGGTCAACGGCACGTCTGCTTCGCGCATCAAGATCTGGTAGAAGCCATCCACCAAGTCGATGGCGCTGAACTTGGGGCTGCCGGACATGGTGTTAAGCACCATGTCTTTCCTCGGAATTGGCGTCTGCGCCGGGATGGTGGCATCGTTGAGCTTTTAGAAGGCGTGGACGATGCACCATCCGCCGGTTGCTTCCTTCACGCAGAACGTCGGGCTGGAATGCGGGGACAGACTCTCACGGACGTGGCCAGCTTGTCGGCGGCCTTCGAAGAAGGCGTCGATCGCTTCAACTGATCACGGGGAAGCGGCCACTGCCGCGTCACATAGTACTTCGCGCCTGGCACGAGGTCGATCTCGTGCCGAACTCCACGATCGGGCGGAAGCATGGCTGGAGCCTTGTCTGGGAAGATGTCGCTGAACTCGCGTACAAGAGGAGCGACTGGGTTGCCGGCGGCTTCAAGAGCCGGCAACGACTGGGATGCGTATCGCGCTTTTCGAGCGTTCTTCGGCTCAGCTCATTTCGGACGTGTGCGAGCGTCGGACGGCGAGTCCGATGCGTAGGTCTCGATGGCTGCGCTGGATGCAGCGTCTTCGGCGACGATCAGGCACACTTGTTCGATCTCGCCCCTCTTTAAATCACGAAGGAAATGTTTCCACGAGAGACCGGGCAGCCGAGTGAACTCGGCGGCGTCGCATGGAGGACGTGCGACCTCGACGTTGCACGCACGCGGAGGTTCGTCCGCGTTTTCCCCCACCAGAACTGGGATCACCTCGGACTCAGTCTCGTCTGGATCTTGCGACGGCGCGCGAGGTCGTCGTGGTTTATTACGACCGCGACGACGAACCGGGCGTGGAGTATCTTCTACAGCTGACGGATAGAACCCATGGTCGATCTCGTCAGCAGACTCGAGGGCCGGAATTCAACATCGGCACCCAAGATGCGGAGCCAGTTGCCCGGTCGCGTCAACGTCTTCGGGGAGCTCCCGCTCGACCACCTGCGGGAATCCATGCTCGGCCGCAAGTGGGAGGCCACGCTCAACCACATCATCAACTTCATCGGGGGAGAGCCACTGCTCATCCGGACGTGGGAACCCATGCTCGATCACGTCATCGTCATCTTCCGAGAACCGCTGCTCATCGGGACGTGGGAATCCATGCTCGACCACGTCGGACGTGTCCTGAGAATCCTACTCAGGGCCGACGCAGGTTGCGTGTTCACATACCGCACACGAAGGGACATCGCTCACTTCACATGCGGCATGGGTCATGGGGTCGGGGTCCATGACCGCAACATGCGGCCACTGGTAGAGCGTTCCGCGCAGGAACGCCAGCACTGCATTGACGTCAATGCCTCTGGGACGGACTGTTCCAGTCAGCCAGTCGATGTCAGGCTGATGCCGTGCAAGCCAAGGGATCCCGAAGATGCAGTCGAAGGAGCCGCTCAGCTCGATCACCAAGAGCGCTTTGGAACTGTGGAATCCGTCGATGTCGTGCGCGAAGGTGGTCGAGCGTCGCGGCGTGCGTCGTGGCTTCCCGTCAGCGTACCGCACAATCATGTCACCAGGACCTTCACGTATGTGCAAGTCTGCCGGAAGCACCGACAGGCACTCGGCGCGAACGAAGTTGTTCGTCGCGCCCGAGCCTAGCAGAGCACGGAGCTGGCGCTTTCCCCCTTCAGCGTGGAGACTGAGCACGATCAGTCTCGAGTCACTGCCGGAGGTGGTGGCGAATAAATGTGCACGAAGCACGGGGGGACTAGGAGGAGGTTCTGCCACCAGAGAACCATCCCTCCTTCCACGACCAGTCGGGCGCCCCGCACCTACTGGTTGTCGCCGTTTTTTGGAACAGCGACGTCGGGAGTGGTGATGACGTTCGCCATCACAGGCGACGGCGCGCGGCACACTGCTGCGCGGTGTCCAGGTTTACCACAACGGAAGCAACGCATCGGACGGGGGCTGCGCGTCGGAGTCGGTGTCGTTGCCCCTGTTGATGACGTCGGTGCCCGACGTCACCCGTAGTGTTGAATCGCATCCACCTCCATGGGTTCAGGCTCTGGTATTGAAACCCGGGAGATATAGAACGCTTGCGACGCCAGTCTTTGCGAAGTGCAGTCGCGAAGGCCTCTTCCAGTGTCATCGGGGTCTTCCGGGTCAAATAAAAACGTTGGTAGCCAGCGTTCATGCCGGAGACGAAGACATGGACCTGCGTCGCCATGTCGGCGGGATGCGTCGTGATGCACGACACGAGATGTCGCGCTTGCTGGGTGAATTCGAGCATGGACATGCGTCCCTGCTTCAATGACAGAAAGGCTGACCGCTGGAGACTCTCATCTTGGGGCGGCTCGAACGCGAGCCGCAGGTCGGCCTTCATGGACGCCATAGTAGGGAAGCAGGAGGCGTCGGCGCCAAGCTTGCCGAGCGCCCACTCCTTCGCCTCCCCCGTCAGGATGAACAGGAGAAAGAGCGTCCGCGCTAGATCGGTGGACAGCTGTCGAGCTTCAACTGCGATGCCCACTTCACAAAACCAGCGGTTCAAGTGAAGGCGGCTCTTGCCTTCACCACTGTACGTCGAGACATCGCGCTTCACGATGTCGGTCTTGTTCTTGGTCAGCGTGGGAGTCGTCGCACGCTGACGGAGGTCAGCGAGCTCACGTGTCATGAACTCCTGGGCGGCCAGGCGTTGCTGTTCTTCCGTGGCGGCGGTCAGCAATGTCTTGATAACGCCGTCACCAGATACGGCAGCGAGACGATGCAGTGCGTCCCACTCGAACAGCGTCAGGTGAGAAAAGCTGGCGTGCTCGAGTGAGATGCCGGTCGCCCCTCCGAGAGCAGACGCATCGTTCATCGACGTGTCGTTCACTTTGGTTGTTGGACGGATCCCAAAGTGCTACCAGGTGTAACGGGCCTATGGCCGTTACCGACGTACACTCGCGCGTGAGGACTCGGTAGGAAATTTAACTCTGATTGAATTGTCGAGACGGTCTCGACACTCGAGACCGTCCCAACTATTAAAGCTATACTGGGCTCTGATTGGCCACCGCGCACTCGCGGTGGCTGCCGTGTGACAGTGGCCTGTCACAAAACCCGGGTCTCCAATTTATTTTACTCTGAAGTTTCTGGAGTATTTTATACTTCAGTACATTTCGTTGAAGCCCTTGTCGCGAATCATCAGCTTCCCCAACTTGAGAAACAATACAACAAGCAATTTAATATCTTACCGTAAATACTCCTCTTTTATTTTTTACTTACGTGTCTAAATTTCAGAGCTTCCTCGTGCTCCGCGCGACTTTGTTAATCTTTTAATATTAACAAAGTCGCGCTCAGGTCAGTATTTATTGAAATAAATGCTGTGTAGAGTCGTCAGCATCGATAAGCTGAACTTGGACTTGTAACTTGCACTTAAAATTGCGAATTGCAAAGTGTATTCGTTGGTTAGCTTCTCGCTACCTTCTTCATGCATACTATGTAGGAGCCTCTCTTCCTGTGCTACCTAGGTAACCACTACATGTTGGTTTCCACCGACACTTGCTACAGGTCGTGCGTTTCATGCCGGCGGCTTTCTCCAGCCCGCCGTCGACCGTTGCAGACAGCGGGTCGCCAACTGACAATTCACTACACTGCCCTCCAAGGCAGGCTATCCGCTCATGTTATTGGTCTTTGTGTTAGTGCGGGGCACACGTCTGCGTTGTTGCTTCGTGCGGCTGGTATTTTCCTTCTCGTTCCGAGTTGACACCACCCGAGACGGACCACTAGTTGCACGCTTGTTTGCAACTCGGCTCCCTACGTTGAGATTTTACATGTGTAATGCAAGTTGAGGGCCACCGACCTTGTCCACATACTGCTGCAACTTCACTTGCACATCCTCGTACAGCGTGCGTATTGGCTCCCAGGAGTTCTCGCTGTCCTCAAGCCCTTCCCACGCCACCAGGATGTCGTAGTCGTGGTCATCACTCAGACGGTGCTGGACGAATTCTCGGACTGTCAGGAGAATGGCCTGATTGACGATGTGTTCGACAATCTCTGCAGTTACTTCGAAAGGGCTGTCGGCATAGTGTTTGAGTCGGAAAGTGTGCACGTCGCGAGTAGATCCATTGATGAAGTGCTCAACAGTAAAGAAGTTCGGCTTGGCATCGATGGCTCTGTAATAGCCAATCCATTTCACTGATAATGTGTTGGTTTTCAACCTCGCTCGATCCGGGACCACAAAACATAAACACCTATGTGAAAGTTTACTGCGTGCGCTGTTCGTTGGTTTCGTTGATTGCGTCGAGTCTGCCTTTCTGTTGCCTGCTCCAATTTATTGTGCATGTTGTGGAATTTGTGGCGAAGGGCATCAAGTTTGGCCGAAATTACTGCAGGAAGGTCATCGAGCGTTACGCCGCACTCCTTGCCATCATCCGAGGTCACTACGATGCTCTCAAGTGGTGATGGCTTCTCCAGGCCAGTGAATACCTCAATCGGAGCCAGACCCGCCAGAGATTGAACAGATGTCTGATTTAGGTTGGCTTGGGTGACGGGTAGAATGTCTACCCATTGCTCTTGGCGCAGCCGGAATTCCAGGACCATCACTCTCAATACCTGCAAGATATCCCTATTGATGCGTTCCACGCTGCCATTTATCCAGAGGCAATATGCAACGGTGAAGTTCTGTCGGGTTTGGGTGTAGCAGCATAGTTCAGCAATTCCGTCTTGAAGTGAGCTGCAGTGTCACTGATCAGGACTTTCGTCAATCCAAATTGCATGTTCCACTGCAGGATTGCATCTGCAGCCGTCACCTAGTCAGCCGTCTTGCACGGCACCTGCTCACAAAAATGCGAGTAGTCATCTTTTAGCACCAGAATGTAGTCACTTGAATCTTCATACTTGCCAATGAAGAGGTAGTCCATATGGGGAGTCTCATTGCGCTCACTGGATCTGTACAGCTCTCGGAGGGTCGGAGAATAGTGTTGCTACCCTTCACATGACAGCACAGTAGACAGGAAGCACAAAACGCGCGTGCTTTAATGTATACGTTGTTGATGTCAAAGTAGCCTTCAAGCTCCTTCACCGTTGCGTTAACACCACGGTGGTCCTGACTACCACGGTGGGCAATCACCACGAGTCGCTGGAGAAAGTCACCGGTCGTGTCCGGAACCCACGGTCGATGGTATGAGTCCACGTACACACCACGCCCATCAAGGTTGTGAGAGGTGGCGACCTTGCCACTCTGTGCTGTCATCGCATCTTCAATAGTCGGCCATTCAACCGTGGCAAGCGGGCTCAGTTGCGGCTGCTTCTCCGTCTCCCAACGCTTTGGTGAAGCCAACCTCGGCTGTAGAATGCAAGCAGCGTAGCGGTAAGAGTAATATGCGATGTGCGCGTCTGCGCTCGGTGCTTTCCTTGCGCTCACCCGATTGTGCGCTTGTATTGCAGGCCGCAGTGGCTCGAGCTTCAGCACCCGACACAAGCCAGACAAAGAACCAGATGATCCGAGTCTTATCGATCTGGAGCCCCATACTGGTCAAGCGAACAGCGCGAAGTCAGGTTGGACTCGTAATGCGATGCTGAAGCTCGCTGATCATGCACGAGCAGTCAAAACTGAGAAGCATTTGCGCCGTTAGTGTCGTTGGCCTTGTGCAGTCTTTGGAGTGTTTTTTAGAGACTAAGGGGGGGTGTTGACAATAGGCAACGAAGTTTACAAGCTACGTGTCCAGCAAGCCGCTCATGCGAGTGCTTTCAAGCGTGCGAAGGTCGAGGGTGCCAGTGGTCAAGGCGCCACTGAATGAGACGCAGATTTTTTAAAACGTGACTGACTGCTCTACGGCTGAAGATCGCCAGTTCGGGATGTCGACAATGTAATTGTACAGCAGGCATGATAAATGGCGGACACTGCGTTATAATAGCAAATGAGGTTGCAAGGCCTGTTGGATAATTCGTTTGTACGTTCCTACAGGTTCGACGTCTCATATTTCGTGTCGGAATCTTCGTCATCTCTGTATTCATCCGCGACACTTGTTTCTGGCTCTTCCCATTGCATCCGCAGATCCGAAGATCGGGTTGCGCAACGTCGGTATCGAGGCGACGAGATCGCAGCTGGTGCTCTTTGTGACGTCGGTTACTATCGCTTGCCATGAATGCGAGGAGTTCAACCTATTATTCGTGTTGCGCTTTGTCGACTACGCGGCGTGCATTCACGAGATTCTCTTGCATGTCCGTTTCTCGCTTTAACGTGAACGGCATGTACACGACCACAGCCCCTGAAGGCAAAGCACACGGCGGCGAGCGTCAAGCCATCGACGAGAGACTCGGACATTATCAGCCACGGCCAGGTAATGAGCTACCATGGCTGGATGACCAGCTGGAAGCATGGTCAGTTGCTGGCGATTGATTTTTTCGAATAGGTGCACTTGAGCAGCCTTGTGTAGAAATTCTTGAATTTTCCGAGAACCCTCCACATAATATACTGGCATCACTTCCAATCTGTGAGGTAGCGAGAAGCTAACCGACGAATACACTTTGCACTTCGCAATTTCAAGAGCAAGTCGACGACAGCAAGGCCGCCGACTTACAAGTCCAAGTTCAGCTTGTCGATGCTGACGACACTACAAAGTATATCTAGCTGTGCACAAACAGCATGTCAGAGGCAAGTCCTCCGAAGCGGAGCCGTGCCAACACGGGCGGCGACTTGCCCGGGCCCGAGGTGCAGCTCCCATGGTAACGGTCACACCGGGGCAATGCGGACAACCCGTCAGTGGCTTTGGCAAGACCCAAACGATATGGACGGCGGGATCCGCTATGATACGAAACTACGGAGCGGGTCCGGAACCAAGGGCAGCGCAGGAGATGCTTTCTGAGCTCTACACCACGGTAGTAGCAGCACTACCGACTGAGTTGGAATGGCTTGACGGTCAATGCGACCTGTCTCTCGTCTCGTTAGCCGGGGAAGCGATGGCCGCTCTCCGAGCACGGCTTCGGTCTATTACTGGGATGCCCATACATTGATCTTCGCTCCTTACAAGAAAGCGCGATCACAGCTGCCCTCGACAGTGACAGCGGCTTCCCAAATCTTCCTCCGCTCACGGGAACTGTACACGATCGGTTACGGTGGACTCATCCGACACCTGCCTGCATGCGGGTGACGAAATTGGCCACTACTACCATCTCAGCGGCGCGCGTGTTGTTGCTTCACATGCTAGCCCAGTTCCCGGAAATCGCCATCACGCCTGCCTCTCCACCAGAGCTCCTTCTACGGGCGGTCCCTGCGGACCATCCTATCACGGTACTACCCCCGCCCAGAACGGATCACCTCCCTCTGACAACGATATTGGTCACTACTCATGTCGGCGACCCCGGAACCTCGGCACTGATAGCATCGAAGATGGACACACTTCGAGTTTTGAGCACCTTTGCTCGTCACACAGTCCGCTTTCAGGACATCCATCCCCAACCCGTGCTCAATCTAGTGATATGCATCTGGGCTGAGCACCGGAAATGAAAACGCTCCCGTCTTATATTCAAACGGGCAGCACGCGCAACGATGCTCCGGCATGGACGATTATCTCTAGCCTCTAGGGCGCTTGCGTGGAAACAGGACTTGGCCATCATTGCTCGAGTCCTACAGACAGTCAAGGGGGCCACTATCCGGCAAACACCAGGACTGAACGCCTGCGAGAACAGATATATTACAGAGTGAAACACCGGGCTTTCACATGGTGGGATTCAACTCGGTCATTGGCTGGATGCCCGGTCACAGAATGCTTACAAATTAAGGTGAGCACAGGCCACTCTTTTTGGGAATGTCCGAGCTCAGTGGCCTTGTGGAACATCTTTTAAGCCTCTTGGGGGACGCTGGGTACCCCAGCCACTGATGCACGACTTTTCGCTACGTTTCACTTGAAACTTCAATATGTTCCACAAGGAGACTGGGGCTTATTAGATTCTGCCCACTAGGACCTCCCCGAACCCGAGCGAGACGCTATCCGGAGACATATTCACCCCATATTGCAATGGTGCTGGGCAGTAGGGGCGGCCACGACGATGCAAGGGATATGGCGACGACGGTGTCTACACAGGGACCCTCTGGAGGATAGCACGATCTCCATGGCGCGGGCCGTCTTCTCAGGCAGAATCCGGTCAGCGTATCAGACTATTCGCCAGCTGGTCTCTGGCCCTGCGGCGTCAGAGTCACGATGGCAGGCGTCGGCTATTGGCGGATCGGCTACGAGTAACAACGGCATGGGCATACCACCTCCACGAATTTAATCGGACTGCGGACAAACTGGCAAATCTTGCGATGGGCACCAAAAAGAGTACTCAGGCGATGACAGCAGACTTATGCGGGCTCCCTCCAACATGGACTCCGGTCCCAGACCTCCTCCAAGGGGATGTCGAGCATTGGATAGACAATAACCCGAATATGGAAGACGATTGTCGGACTTTCACTAACAAGAGCACACTGCCCACAGCGCGCGTAAGCTAACACCTGCACACTGTAGTTAGCACCCCCGCGGAGATAATAACTTCATCGGGTAGGGCATTCTCTTGGTCGATAGGAAACCTAAATGACTGTAATGTACCTCTTCCAAAACAAACGGGCGGCGACTTTGGGGATACAAGTACGATTGTGAAGGCCAAGGGCATCACGCTCGAGACCCACCGCAAATCACAAGCTTCGCTCATGAAAACTTGGTGAGGCGGAAGCATGAGATAATCATGTACGAGGAAGCAGTGGAGATTCGCTACGCTGAGACAGGGTAGTCGCTTGCATCTGTCCGACGTCCCGTGTTGAAGTCAGTCAACAAGAGGTTGCTGAAGTCCTTCGCGGAGTTTGAGCTGCGTATCCGCTGGAGAATATGAGTGAGAAGAAATTGGTAAACGCGATCGAGAACATCAACAGCAGCGTGATCAACGACACGATTCCTGATGTGATGGGGATCATGGCGTCCAACTTGAAGATGGATTTGAGTCAGAAGGACGTGAAGGCTAGGATCCTGGGGTACTTGGACTGCATGGAAGAGGCGATCGAGCTTCATGGTCTTGCTGGGTGCCTAAAGGACAACGTAAAGCTGACGTGTAAAGTGACTGTGGAAAATCTAAGACCGGCTACACCGAGGAAGCAAGTAACGCGTGCACTCGAATGTGATCCCAGCTTGAAGTCTGATCTTCACCGTCTGTTTGATCTCGTCAAGCAGGAAGCTATTCGGAACCAGCAGGCCTACGACATGTACCAGCACATGAGGAAACGCGACAACGGAGCTCGTGATGATAAGAACAACATTAAGCAGCCCGATAATTCAAGGTTGCAAATTCGCAAGGACAAACGGCGACCACGTGTGAAGCCATCACACAAGAAGTGGGATGGTCTGCCCCCGGTGGGCTGTTTGCATTGCAAGCGCAGCGACCATTGGCTCGAGGACTGCCAGAGCGCCACTGAGGCGAACAAAAAGGACGCTATGAAGGCGTTCCTGGGGAACAAGAGTCGTGGGAAGGAGGCATCAACGGTGAAGCGCCTGGTTACAAATGACCCGCCTGGAGAGAGTGAAGTGATCTTCAACGATCTTGTGGCCATGCCCTACTGCCTCGACAACGGCACCACGCATAACGTCATCCCACGCAGCATTGTGGATGAGTTGCAGCTCCTTGATCCGAACGTGACACTCAAAGCCTTGGAGCCTCCTGTTCAAGGCAAAGCGGTTGGTGGTACGTACATTACATGTACTCAGTCTGTGGATCTGGATATTGGCCTACAAACAGTGGCTGGTAGAGTGAATATCCGCGGCCTGACGTGTGTGACCATCGAAACTAATGAGGATGAATTTAGCTTCTTTCAACTGGCTTTGGCAGCCGAAAGTCAAGAATGCCAGCGTACATGACTGCTGACGGGGAAGTGATAACGCCGACACGCCGACAGCAAGGATCAGTGGACGCTTTGCTCCAGTTCCAGCAATCTTTAGAGAATGGGATGCCTGAGAAGGACCTACTGTTGAAGATTGTGCTTGTGTGGGTCGATGATCTGTTGATCTACGCGTCGACTATCAATGAATTTCTCGAGGTCATCGACTTGATCTATTCGCTGTTAGAAGAGTACGGTCTATTGCTTGGTATGGACAAGACCTGCCTGTATACCACCAGTGAGAAGTGGTGTGGCTGTGTATTGACCAAAGCCGGAGTGGCTTACGACTCTGATAAGATACGGGCACTTGTGGAGATGCCTGCACCAACCACGTCTGGGGTGCTGCAGCAATATCTTTGCGCTGTGGGCTGGATTCGAAAATGCCTACTGGACTTCGCTAGGATCTGCAAGCCACTTCAAGACCGGCCAAATAAAGAATTAAGTGGAACCCGCCGAACAAAGAAGATTGCTGGCAACATTGTGATCGAGTTGATGTCAGAAGAGCTCGACACCTTCAACAACGTGAAGGACCTGCTGCGCAATGTTACTACACTTGCGCTGCCAGATCCGGATGCCATTATCTGCATGTATAGCGACGCAAGTGATGAAGCGTGGAGCATTATACTCACAATGGTGACGAATTGGAGCAAAACGGCAGCAGCAGCCGAGCTGAGCCATAACCACCTACACTGTATGAGTGGAATCTTTCGTGGTGCTTCCAGTAATTGGAGTGTTATCGAAAACGAAGGGTATCTCATTGCTCGAGCGTGTAGTGAGCTTGATTATCTTTTGATCCGAGACAAAAGCTTCAAGATGTTCACGGTCCATCAAAACCTCATCTACATCTTTGCTGCAGGGACTGAGATTAAGAAGCACGTGCGCGGAAAGCTACTGCGCTGGAGTCTGAAACTCAACGAGTTTAAGTATGAAATTGAGCACATACCTGGGGACGAAAACGTCTGGGCCGATATGTTCTCTAGGTGGGCAGGCCAAAAACCTGCTGTGGCTCAGATGACTTCACTATGATTGGAATTGGTTGAAGTCCACAGGTGGAAGAGGGCGTTCGCCTAAAAATTGTGTGTGTACACAAGTTTAGGCGATCGCCCCATCAAGCAGCACGCAGAAGCGAAGCGAACGCGGTGCTCCCATACTAGTTTAAATTGAAATAGCGGGAAAGTTCTCGACTTTGTTGACAGGGATGGGTACATTTATGATCGCTACACTCTTCACTCTAATTAGTCTGACCCTGATGATGAACCGTGAAGGTCAAACTTGTGCATGATTAATTTATGTGTACGACTATTTCTGGTGCACGACTAATAATGGTGATTTCGTTACGGCCGATCCATTAAACTGATGCAGTTGCGGTTGCTTCCTGGTATGTCTTCGTGAACTCCTCATTATATCACGCCACCACATGTTGTAAAGACTTGCTAAGCTGTCCAACTTTTCACACACCATCGCTACCGACATCTAGCCCGCACAGAATCATCAATTTCTTCGCCCAGTTCATACCCTTCTCATCCTTCTCGGCATTCACAAGACGAATGCACTCCGCCGCGGTCTCCAAGAAGAAGCGCTTTCCGGGATTCGCAAGCGCGCCGCTTGACTTCGCGCCTTGCATCCAGTCCCCGCGCCGACTCGCATCCATGTTCCGGCGCTCACATAAGCGCCTCTAGTGGACCTTGATTCGCTGGATCGGGAAGCGGTCGGCTGGTCGCACAAAGTCAACAGTAGTAGGCGGGAAAAATCGGACGCAAGTTCGAAGCTCACGTCCAACTTTTTTTACCTCTTCTCCTGCATGACCGCTTGCATTGTCGATCACAATTGACCCTCTTTTGAGAACGCGCCGCCCCCCAGCAGCGCGTTTCCCGCAGCCATTCAGTCATGATTTGGTTGTTGATAAATGCGCTCGGGGATGTACGATAGCAGACGCCGTTTACACTGTCCGGGAGGCCTTGGATAGGTTAGTTGGACTTCGCGTTCTTGAAAACGAGCATGGGGCAGAGCAGCTTGGCGTCAGAGCCGTCCTTAATCAGCACACACATTGTTATACCGTCGCGACCTATTGAAATACGATAAAATAGAATCAGTACTGTCCAAAAAATATCTATTTAGCTTATACAAAATCTTTAATAAAATCAGTACGCATACCTGATACGATGCTGCGGTATTTGACATTGTCCGCGCCACGAAAGTCGAGCGTTTTCCCGTCGTCCAGGTCAATGGCAAAATGGCTTTCGTCCTAATTGTACTGTTGGTTCGGGTCCAGTATGCAATCATCGAAAAGGCGCTTGAGCTCCCCAGGGTGACGAGCGACAGACTGTTCGAGCTGAGTCATTTTTGCGTCACTAACTTGTTTTTTTGTCCTTCAGCTTGCGGTACACGATATTGTAGCGCTCCGTAAAGTCCTGGATGCACCGCAGGGACCTAGAGACGAAAAAAAACGTGCCTTTGAAGGCGAAATCTGTATTGTAGATGTGGCGTAGTGGATCCGGAATTTTTGTGATGAATGGATGAAAACTGACTCGCTGGGAAGAGGCTGATGGGTTAAAGATGGGGCCAGACCTGAGTCGTCTAGTGTTCACACTAATCGGAAACGTTGTGAGTGGAGTAAAGTATCCGGGTATGACAAGGTACCAAGAAGATGGTACAAGTGCAGATCAGATTGACACGTAGATGGCAATCAGACCGACATGGTTATATTCAGGTTCGAGGAGGGGACACATGTGGTACACTGTGAAGCTACAGGAGGAAGTAGGATAGTGGTAGTAGAACAAGACAAGAACAACAAACTCAATCAAACTCACTTTCGGATTTCCTTCCTACTCTTCACATCGACTCCCAAGCTACGTCTGCACTCGCAAGAGGTTATGAGCCCAAGCTACGCTGACACCGTCAAACTCGTGGAAGACAACTACTTCCACTGGGAGTTCAACATGAGGATGAAGCTCTCGCGCAAGGGACTGCTGGCCCACATCATCAAGCCAGAGTTCGACACGCTGAGTGACCGCTCCACGGTGCAGTGGAAGACCGACGATCTGAAGGCCCTTGGTGTGATCGCAGGAGACGTGAGTCTCACATACCAAGTCTACATCCGTGGAGCGACAGCTGCTGCTGACTCGTGGCGCATGAGCAGTTCAACCGAAACAAGCTCAAGAACCGACTCCTCATTACCAGGAAGTTACACAACTTCAAGATGGAGTCCGGTACGCGGTTTGCGGTGCGTGTGGACCAATTCAAGGAGATCGTCCTTCAGATGGAGACGATCGGTGAGCCTCTGGATGAGACCCGACAGCTCGTGCTGCTGCTCTGTAGTCTGACGGATGAGTACCGGATGATCCGTACCGTACTCGAGGACACGCCGAACATGGCGTTGGCGTTTGCGATCCAAGCTCTCTCCGGTGTTGAAGCCTCGAATGAATCGGCATCGGGTCAACAGAAGGCGTTCGTGGCGAAGAAGAGCTACGACAAGCGTCGGTTCAACAGCAAGTGCTTCTACTGCAAGAAGACTGGGCACAAGGAAACAGAGTGCCGCAAGAAGAAGGCCGACGAGGAACGTGGGCAAGTCGCAAGGGAGACATCTTACTACGCGTTCACGGCTACGAGTGCGGTGGGCAAAACTGAGTGGCTCGTCGACTCTAGTGCAAGCTCGCACATGACCAGTGTCCGGAACAAGTCCGTGTCCATGAAGGAGCTGAAGACGCCAGTCCGCATCACGATCGCGAATGGTAGGAAGATCGACGCCGTTGCGATGGGCACCGTAGGATTGAAGCTGATGGATGGAACGTCCGTCACGCTGTGGGATGTTCTGTACATCCCTGAAGTTGAAGGAAGCCTCATCTCGGTGGCGAAGCTGGCCGAGAAGGACGTCGTCGCGCAGTTCAGCAAAGACTAGTGTGTCTTTCGCTATGGCGATGCTACGGTCATGGAGGCAAAGCGCTGTGGAAATGTCTACAAGCTGAAGACAGTGGGGGACGAGGTGTGTCGTACAGCGACAACGTCTCGCAAGGAGCCCTGGGTGCTGGTACACGCACGCCTAGGCCACATCCCTTTCAAGCGCTATGAACAACTATTGACCATGGCAGATTAAGTGCCCCGTATCACGGAAGGCGGCGTGAGTGATGACGTCTACGCGGGCTGCTGCATGGGCAAGATGAGAGCTGACGACTATCCCCGACACCCGGAGAAGCTCGTCAAAAGTGCAGGGATGCTTGCCCTGGTGCACACGGATGCAACGGGTCCGATGCAGACCAGAACGCCCGGTGGCTGCACATTTGGGGTAACCTTCATTGACGATTATTCACGCCATGTGACCGTCTACTTCATGAAGGCAAAATCGGAAGTGTTGTCCAAGTTCAAGATCTACAAGGCAGCGATGGAGAACGCAACAGGCAAGACGATCAAGCGCCTACGTTCAGACAATGGCGGTGAGTACACGGACAAGTTGTTTAAGGCCTACCTCAACCGCAATGGCATCAAGCATGAGAAGACGGTGCCGTACACGCCTCAGCAGAATGGTCTGGCTGAGCGGATGAATCGGAGCCTGGTAGAGATGGCACGCTGCATGCTTTACCATGAAGGCATCGACAAGAAATGGTGGGCAGAATCGGTCAACACCGCTGCATGGATTATCAACCGGATCCCCAATTCGGTGAACATCAAAACACCATACAAGATTGTGAACAAGGCCAAGCCACAACTCAAGCACCTCAAAGTTTTCGGATCTCCAGGCTACGCGCATATCCCGGACGAGAAGGGTCGAAAACTGGATGCCAAGACTTTTAGGTGCCGCTTTCTAGGCTACGAGGATGGAGTGAAGGGATATCGTGTGCTCAACGTGGTTACAGGCAAGGTGCAAATTGTGCGCACAGTGAAGTTCATGGAAACGACTAGTACGGACAGCGTGATGGTCAAACAAGAGTCAGAAGACAGCGAAGGCGTTGCTAAGCCATGGTGGACAACAACCATGGGAACAGAAGCAGATGATGCCGACCGTCGTGACCAGTGGTGACGGGATCTCACTTCAACGTGATGCAGGTGTAAACGGTGCAATTGTACCGTATGAATCGACCCACCCCATGACTACCAGGACAAGGTCTCGCCCCATTGAGGAGACAACAGATCCAGAGGAGGCTGGAGCGCGTAAGAAACAAGTGGTGGCATCGTCGACAACAGGAACTACGAAGCGACAGCGAATGATGCAAGGCAGAGCACAGGCGGACGACGACCAGCTCGCCATCGAAGGCGAACAAGCTATGGACGCAACTGAGGACGTCCCGAAGACGTACCAACAAGCTACCGCAAGCGCAGACCACGACGAATGGAAAAAGGCGATGAAAAGCGAGTTGAACTCACTCGTCGCCAACAAGACATGGAAGCTGGTACCAAGACCGTCTCACCAGTGCCCGATTGGCTGTCGCTGGGTGTTCAATTGGTATTCATTGAAGTGAAATGAGAAAGGGCAAGTGGTTCGTCACAAGGCTCGACTCGTTGCCAACGGATATTCACAGCGACAGGGTGTGGACTACGAGGAGACGTACTCACCTGTCGCCTACCTCAACTCAATTCGTGCCATGCTGGCGAAATGCGGTGCGGACGGAATGGAGATCGAGCAGTGCGACGTCGACACAGCGTTCCTGTACGGGAAGCTGGAAGAAGAGATCTACATGGAGCTACCGGAAGGTCTTCGGGAGCTGCTGGAATTGGCTGAAGCTAAAGGTGAAGACGACGTCGTCTGCATGCTGCTCCAGCGTTTGTGTGTACTCAAGCTGGCATCGCGGGTATGGAACGAAACAATCGACAAGCACCTCAAAAGCATGGGATTCAAGCCTGCTGACGCCGACCCTTGTGTCTACACGAGAGGCGAGGGTGAAGAAGAATGCATCGTGTGTCTCTACGTGGACGACATGCTGATCGCATCACGACAGAAAACTGTGATTGCGTCCGTGAAGGCTGGAATAGCGGAGAAGTTCCGGGTCAAGGACTTGGGAAAGGCTCGTTTCATTCTCGGCATTGAGATCGACTACGACATGGAACGAATAACGTTGGTCATCAGTCAGGAAGCATACACCGAGTCAACCATCAAGAAGTTTGGCCAAGAGAATGCGAAACCGTGCCTAACACTACTGGAACCAGGTGTGCATTTGACCAGGGCGGACGAGCCCCAGACCGAAGATGACAAGGTCAAGATGAAGGCGAAGCCTTATCGGTCGCTTGTGGGACGCCTGATGTACCTGGCGCGTGGAACGTGACCTGACATTTCGGTCGCAGTCGCCAAACTCAGCCATTTTCTGGAGAACCCCGGAGAAAAACATTGGGACGCTGGTATCAAGGTAGTGCGCTCCCTGCTGAAGACCAAGGATGTAGGCATCGTGTACGATGGATCACTGGGAACGAAGCTTGGAGCCTACTCCGATGCGGACTGGGCCGGCAATCATGACGACCGACGCTCGGTGAGCGGGATGATGCTCATAATGTGTGGTGCTCCTGTGGTGTGGCGTTCAACATTCCAGAAAACCGTTGCGCTAAGTTCCACCGAGGCCGAATACATGACGCTAAAAAAGTGACTGTGTCAAGGAGTGTATCTGGATGCGTCGTCTACTCAAGAACATGGGTGTTGATAAAGTGGGGGCTACAGTGATATTCGAGGACAACCAAGGAGCGATGGCGCTGGCAAAGAACATCAGCTACCAAGCGCGCACGAAGCACATCGACATTCGCTACCACTTCATTCGTGAGAAGGTGGCAAGCAACGATGTTGAACTGGTCTACCTGGAGTCCAAGAACCAACTAGCGGACTATCTGACCAAGGGTCTGACGACGAAGACTCTTCGCTACCTGATGATGGCCAGCAACGTCGGACCCAAGCTCGAGACATCGGATTGAGTGGGGGTGTTGTGATTGCACTTCGCTGTCACTTCGGCTGGGTCCCTACCGCGAGGCACCCGCTCGGGGCACGCGTTTAGTGTGTGGCAGGCGCGTGGCCTGAGTGGGTATAAGTTGAAGTGGGCCGAATGGTGCGATCTCATTGGAGGATCATTGATGATTGGCATAGTTAATGCAGGGACGGTGTGCGCTGATTGGATGAGAGAGCCGTGACTATGATTACCGTTTCCGTTACATCAAGCGTTTACGTTACATGTGGCACACTGTGAAGCTACAGGAGGAAGTAGGATAGAGGTAGTAGAACAAGACAAGAACAACTAACTCAA
Source organism: Phytophthora fragariaefolia (assembly GCA_030267785.1). Taxonomy (NCBI): domain Eukaryota; phylum Oomycota; class Peronosporomycetes; order Peronosporales; family Peronosporaceae; genus Phytophthora; species Phytophthora fragariaefolia. The sequence continues at coordinate 14,493 of BSXT01000475.1, read as the reverse complement.
TCAAACTCACTTTCGGATTTCCTTCCTACTCTTCACGTCGACTCCCAAGCTACGTCTGCACTCGCAAGAATCGGTACACCGGGTACCACAAAAGTGGTACACCCAAGTTCTCAAGAGCCAGCGCAGCGGGCAATGTCGGAGCCAGTGCGGCGGGATAAATCAGAGATGCGCAAGAGGGATAGGCAGGTAGTGTTGGGTGGTTTTGGTTAGACTTCTACTTTTGCCTTCTAGTAAGACAATCAACTAGGTTTTCCTTGGACATCTCCGTGGCTTCCTATTTCCGGGCGGGAACGTATATTGGCCCCCCGACGACCCAAGGACCGCGAAGACGCCCAAGGACCACCGCCCCCGACCCCTGGATTGCTTGGCCAGGGACCGTGATCAACCAAGAAGTCCAAGAAGACCTCGCAAAGAGGAGGCGGCAAGCGACACGGAAAGGCAAGGAATAAACACACCCAAGGACATCCCCTAGTGGACGACCCTGTTCAAGGCTCAACCGCGACCTACCGACAGCCGACTGAAGAATTCCCGGGCGGCTGTCCCCAAATCCGAAGTGCCGTCCCCACGGCCCCGACCAGATCAACCCAACATCTTCCCGCAGATCACTGGAAGAGTGCTACCCGCGCCCGCCGACGGGTACACAAGGTGAGAAGACCCTCAGCGCCCCCACAGACGATCGGAGTACCCCTCCGTAGTCGGCAGTCTGGACCACCTGTGTGCGAGCTTGGATCGCGTCAGCAATTTCACTGATCCCGCTCCGCCACACAGACAGGATGCTGACTATCTTCGATCATTGTAGTAGCAATTTCCATCAGTTGGCGAGAAGATAGCTTGACGCCTGCGTGCCTCAAGCGCTCGAACTCGCGAAGCAGCTGTGGGTACAACCACTCCCAGTGTAGATCGATCTTGCGGCCGCGGCCAGCCAAGGCCTTGTGAATGAGCTGGTGACGTCCCCCTTGCGCCGTTCGTGTGTATTTCTGTTGTCCTTGGTTGTGTCGGGGTTACACGGTGTGTGTCACACAAGGTTACTGTGTGAGACACTCGAAGTTACAGTGTGGAACACACAGGTGTGTGTGACACATATTAACAGATCAGTACTTGGTATTAACCAGATATCAGTACTGGATCTAAAAAGATAACAAAGAAACAGTAGGTGGCTCGTGAGCCAGTCAGGATGCATTTGGATTAGGTTTTACTATGGTAGATAGTAAAACTACATAGGTTCGCACCGTGCGGCATTGCCGTACTTAAGCAATAAATAAATCAGTTTGGAAACGACACGTAGCGTCTAGTTGCCTTGGTGTTAAGGTTTTAGACTCTAGGAGTCCATAGATAGGGATCGTACGAACTCGTACTCAGACTCGGTGAGTCTTCGTCTTCCTCTTACGCACACTACGGCAGCCCCGCTGCATTTTTCTTCTAGGGCAAGTAGAAGGGAGGAGCGCTTTCTCCACCAGTCTCTAGCCTTGTTGAAGTTGACACGACGGTATGCAGCGCGAAACAGTGACGGGGCCTGCTCGACCGCACGCCCCTCCAGACTCTTCTCGCCGTTCTCGAGAAGGTGCCCCTCCATCCATTGCACGCATCGCCCCCGGTCGGCCACAGCAACAACCTGTTGCAGGGTGCAGCTTCCGTAGTCGTTCATTTTCGTTTGTGGGGTGGGTGCCAGGGGCGGTGGCTTGGGCAGCGAGGTGAGGCTGCCAACCACTAATTGTGGTGTCCGACTAATTGTGGTGCACGACTAAATATGGTAGTTGTACCTTGACTGCCCTTTAAAGTACGAAGCATGAATAATTCCGAAGCAAGACGACTGTGAGACATTGGACACACAACTCTTGGTGTTTCGAACACGAATGTAGCCATTCGACGAACCACGGGCGCCACCACTTCGCGAGGTGCCGGCCGTGATGATGGACGCAACGCCGCGCGTGGTGCAATCCCCCGACGGGATCGACCTGTCGCCGCTGGACGAGCGCCAGTTCAAGTACCTGACGCTGCCCAATGCGCTGCACGCGCTGGTGGTGTCCGACCCGAGCACGGAGACGGCGTCGGCCGCCATGGACGTGCGCGTGGGCTTCCACTCGGACCCGGAGGAGCTGCCGGGCCTTGCGCACTTCTGCGAGCACATGCTGTTTCTGGGCACGGCCAAGTATCCGGATGAGAACAGCTACAGCGTGTTCCTCAATGCGCGGGGCGGCAGTAGCAACGCCTTCACGGCCGGCCGAGACACCAACTTCTACTTTGACGTGGGCGCCGCCCACCTCCACGAGGCGCTCGACCGCTTCGCGCAGTTCTTTATCGCGCCGCTCTTCACCCCCAGCGCCACTGAGCGTGAGATGAACGCTGTCGACTCGGAGAGCACCAACTACCTGCAGGACGACAGCTGGCGCATCAACCAGTTGGAGCGCGGGCTGGGCAACCATAGGCACCCGTACCACAAGTTCGGTGTCGGCAACAGGGAGACTCTGAGCGTCACGCCGGCGGAAAGGGGCATCGATGTGCGCGACGCGCTGCTCAAGTTCTACGAGGAGTACTACTCGGCCAGCATCATGAAGCTTGTCGTGTACGGCAAAGAAGATGTCGAAACGCTCAGTCGGTGGGTTCTCGAACACTTCTCGGAGATCCCAAACTCAGGCAGACAGAGCCCAGTGTTTGACCAAGAACAGCCGTACACAGTGGATCAGCTGGCTAGGCGGCTGGAAGTCGTTCCCGTGATGGATTGGAAGGCGGTCCAAGTCTCGTGGGTGCTGCCACCCCTTCGGGGCAGTGCCTACTCGCAGCAGCATGCTTCGGTACTGAGTCATTTGATCGGGCATGAAGGACAAGGCTCGCTTCTTTCATACCTCAAGAAGAAAAAGTGGGCTAACAGCGTGTATGCAGGAATTGTGGAAGATTATGACGAATTTTCACTTTTTATCGTGAGCTTTGACGTGACGGAAGATGGTATCGAGCGATCCGATGATGTTCTGAAAACCATGTTCCAGTACATGCATTTGATGCTGGAGTCGCCATGGGAAAGGTGGATGTTTGATGAGCTTGAGATCATGTCGAAAACACACTACATGTTTCAAAGCAAGAGCCCTCCAGCCGACTTCACCAGTGTTGTTTCTGGAAATATGCACACTTTTCCAAAGCGTGATATTGTATCAGAGGGAGTACTATATTTCCCCTACGAATGGGAGCAAGCTCTTGAGCTTCTCAAACTCATGACACCAAAGCAGATGCGTGTAGTTATCGCGTGTCAGACACTGGAGGACCGTGCGACTAGCGAAGAAAAGTGGTATGGGACCAAGTACCGCGAGATACCGCTCCCATTAAAGTTTTTGGAAGAAATGGCAAATCCGGGAACGAGCTGTGCGTTGTCCTTACCGCATCCTAACGCATTTGTGGTGACCGATTTAAGTCTTGTGGATGAAAGAACTGTGAGCACACAAAACCAGTACCCGACGGTTATCCGTGATGACGCTTTTTGCCGTGTGTGGTATAAACCAGATGTCAAGTTTAAAAAGCCCCGCACATTCGCTGTTGCTACTTTCCACTCACCAGAAGTGAACCCTACTCCGTACAGCTATGCACTATCAGCATTGTTTGTTGCGTGCCTGAAAGATGAGCTGAATGAATACTCATATGATGCCTTGTTGGCAGGCATGAATTACAAGTTACGTCTCAATGGAAGCAACATCTACTTGAGTACCGGAGGTTACAGTTCAAAACTACCTACCCTTGTTCAGCGGATCCTTGAGGTTATGGGTAATTTCGAGAACCATATTGGGGATGAATCTTTCGAGCGTGTGAAGCACGCGAAGTGTCGCTCATTCGAAAACATGCGCTTAGAAGAAGCACACCGCCATGCAGTTCAGCAAGAATCAAACTTGCTCCATGAACGGAGCTGGAGCGTTGACGACATTGTTAATGCCATCCAAAATTGCTCATTCCATGACGTACTAGCCCACTCAAGACGTCTTTTTCGGCAGGTGTTCTGTGACATCCTTCTGTACGGCAATATAAATATGTCTGAGGCAGCAGATCTTGCCGGCATTATCGTGGATCAAGTTCGTGCTCCACGAGCGTTAACCATGCCGTCATCGAAAAGGTACTGGCTTGGTCGACAGGTAAAGCTTTCCTGTGGAGTACATTACATCTATAAGTGCGTGCATCCCAACCCAGACAATGCGAACTGCGCCGTAAATTGCACCTACCAGATCGGTGCAGAGAACTACATTGATCGCGCTAAGCTGGCTTTGTTTTCGCAAATTGTTGATGAGCCGCTTTTTGACCAGCTACGAACGAAGGAGCAGCTTGGATATACTGTGTATTCGACACCGTCGCGTGGAAATGGTGTGCAATCTTTCAAAATTGTAGTGCAGTCCAACGTCGCCCCACCTGAATTTATTGAACAACGGATTGAAACATTTTGGACGGAGTTTCGCAACACGATTGCAAATATGAGTGACAGTCACCTGCAGAAGCACATTCAGTCTGTCGTAAAAGGATACATCGAAAAGCCCAAGAATCAGGAGGAAGAAGTACAAGCCCTATTAGTGGAAATTGCCAACCACCAGTATGAGTTTGGACGCAAGGCAAAGTTAGCGAAGCTGGTGCGGACGCTGCAACTTTATGATGTGCTTCAATTTTTTGACGACTATATTCGTCCTGGAGGCGCAATGCGAAAAAAACTAAGCGTACATATCTACGGGAATGAAACACACATGGAGAAGCTTGCAGATTGTTCCGGGACTGGTTGGTCCACCTTCAATAAAGCCACTCAAACTGGTGTCATGGCTGCTATGGCGCAGGCGCTATTTACCGATATTCCTCTTGATGCGAAGATCGAGTATATCGAAGATTCTGAAGACTTAAAGCGTCGGACGTCGGTGTATGAGGCGCCAGTTGCCTACCTGTAAGCCAAATGGAATTTCATAGTCAAGTCTGTTATTGTATGTACCCAGTGCAACAAGACACATAGCTAACACGTTAGACCATCAACATGCAAGCGCAATTCGACTTATCTAATCTTCGAGAGTACGTAACCAACCACCCTCCTTGGCCAGTTGGTAAAACACCCCGTTACCGCCCTGAACCAAACTGCGAGGCTTATCAAACTCCACCAGACGACCGTCGCTCAACACCATGATACGATCCGAGTCCAGCACCGTGCCCAGTCGATGGGCGATCGTCAATACCGTCGCGTCCTGGAAATCACGCCTGCTCATCTCCTGCAACCTTTTCTCCGTCGCGTGATCGATGGACGCTGTCGCCTCATCCATCACCACGATGCGACTCCGAGTCAGCAGCGCGCGAGCCATGCACAGCATCTGGCGCTCGCCCACGCTGAAGTTCTCGCCGTTCTCGCTCAGCTCGTACGCCAGCTGGCCCTCCAGTGCCGACACCTGCGTCTTCATGTCCACCATCTCCAGCGCACTCCAGATGTCGGCGTCCGTGAACCCGTCAAACGGGTCCATGTAAGCGCGCAGCGAGCCCTTGAACAGCACGGGCGACTGCGGGATGATGGATAGGTTCGAGCGCAGCGTGCGCAGCGGCATGGTCGCGATGTCCACGCCGTCGATGAGGATGCGGCCGGATACCAGCTCGTTGATGCGGAAGAGCGCCATGGTGAGACTGGACTTGCCTGCGCCGGTGCGTCCGACAATGCCGATCTTCTCGTTGTTGCGGATATCGAAAGACAGGCCCTTGAGTACGGGTTTGCTGCCCTGCTTGTAGCTGAAGACGACATCCTGGAACTGGACGGTTGATGAACGAGGCCAGGAGGCATCGGGTTCGAGGACCAGCGGTCGTTGACTTCCTTCTGCGGGAATTGATCCATACTCGATAACGCGCTCCGGACTCACCATTTGTATTGCTAACCATGACCAAGACATGATTAGACTAGCAAGACTGCCGTCGACGGTTAGCACATACGTGAAAGCTAGTCCGATTAGGCCTGGAGATAGATTGCTGTGTAGATATACCAAGCTGGTGACTACGAGGGTCACTACACCAAAGCCGACAAGCTGCATGCGTAACTGGAACCAGTATTTAAATATCATTTGTGCAAACCAGGCTTTGCTGTTGACGTCATTGCGAAGAAAGTTTTCAGCAAGGATGCGACCCACGGCGTCTTTGCCAAACGCGCGAATTACCGCAACACCCTCTTCTGACTGACTTACGTAGCTCAGAATAGGCGATGCCGATATTTTCCACAAACGAGCTGTCTCTCGCGACGGGGCCAAATAATGTTTTCCAATACTGATGTAAATCCACACAAGCGGGATAACCAGCACCCCCAAAAAGCTTATCATGTACACCGCTGTCGCCAGTTGACACATAGTGAAGAAGAGCAAGCCGACAAACTCCTGAAGCGCAAACGATATCATGAAATCCACGGCCGACATGTCATCACCGTAGCGGTTCACAATGCGACCGATGGGGTTTGCATCAAAGAAGCGAAGGGGAGCCCTCAGCAAAGATAAAGTCATATTGTCGAAGAGCTGCCGGGATGCTCGAAGCCCGACAACTGCCACGGTTGCGGTACGGACCAGAACCATGATTGCAATGCCAGCACCAAGCCATGCATACACCTTCACGTTGTACGTAGTATCATTTGGGTCGTACGAACCGTCCTTCTGTCCGGTCCAGTGGCTCAGCCACAGGTCACTTCCGATCTGGAAACCCTGCCAGAGTGTCTGTACCGCGAATAGGAATATGCACACCTTAGCACCACCGAGCGCGTGGCTGTAGTCCAAAAACACCTCCTTGGACACGCGACCTTGCTCACGCTCCTCGTCGTCAATGAGCCGACCAGCATCCTTATCGATGTTAACGCTTCCCTCTCCTTCATGGCTGTAGACGTCCTTTGTTGAACGTGGAGACACCGGTAGCATGTATGAGGATCGCGGCAAAGCAACATGACACCGAGTGGCCGTCAACTTTCCATTCTCCACCAGAACCTTCATGTTCGCGGCTTCACTCGCAATGATGTCGGCGCTGTGCGTCACCAACACCACCGTCTTGTCCGCCAGCAAGTTACAGATACAGTCGCCGAAGATCTGGCTCTGCACGATCGCGTCAACAGCAGCCAGCGGAGAGTCAAGGAGCAAAATGTCGGCCTCCGAGTAGCATGCGCGGGCCAGGCACACGCGGGCCTTCTGGCCGCCTGACAGGTTCACGCCCTTCTGGCCGATCTCCGTTGCGTCCGCGGCGGGGAACTGTTGTAAGTCCGGCAGCAAACCGCACGCTGCGATCACGCGTGCATACTTCTCCTTATCATACGGCAACCCAAAGAGAATGTTTTCGCGGATGGTCATGTTCTGTATCCACGTTTCTTGGGAGTAGTAAGCAACGCGGCCCCGGACAAACACATCACCCGCCAACCTATTCATTTCTCCCAGCAGTGCTGAGCACAGTGAAGACTTGCCACTGCCGACAGAGCCATGAACGACGACCAGATCGCCCTGCTTCACGCTGAGGTTCACGTGGTCTAGAAGTGTCGTGTCATTTGTCCAGCCAAATGTGCCGTCTTTAATGGCCACCACGACGTCGGCAGGCTGCGCCGGGTCGTCACGTGAGACGTTGGTCGGGTTAAATTCATCTAACGTGAGGTAATCCGAGAATCGGTTGATCGAGATCTTGGCCTGAATGAACATCTGAATAACAGTTGGCAAGTCCCGAAGTGGATCACGGAGAGCGTTGAAAAGTGCGATGGCAGTGAAAACCTTGGCTGCAGTGAGAGCCTCTTCCATACATATTGTGTACGTAGCGAATGATACAGCGGATACTGCTAAAGGTGATGACCAGAGAATGGTGATATTAACGGCACCAAGATAGAGAAATCTCTGCACCGCAGACAACTCGATTTTACGAGCTTCTCGAATTTTATCAGTGAATTTGTCCTCCCAGGCATTCAGCTTGACGATCTGAATAGCGTTAAACACCTCCTTGATGATACTTAGTCGGTCATCTTTTCTCTTCATGAGGTCAGCAAAAGCGTCCCCGGAGGACTTCGCGAGGAAATAGCTCACCAGCATTGACAGCGCAATGACAGCTAGTCCTGCAAACGCAGCGGAACCGATGACAGCATACAGCATCATTACAGCCACAATGATCTGAATTGGGATAATCCACAGTTTATTGACCTGAAATGCCGCCCACAAGACGTTGTTGATATCTGAGGTTAATAAATTGGAGATGTCCACAGCGTCAAGTCCGTTCTTTGTCTGGAGACTGCGGCGCATGACCTTCTGGAATAGTAGCGTTTTCAGTGTCACTGTGAGGCGTAGCGCTATGAGCTCCAGAGCGTAGTTCGTTTGTGTCAACAGGATGGCATTGACAAATCGCGAGATGAAAAAAGCACCGAGCCACAAACAGAGATCGTTCAAGTCAATTGCAACTTTTGAGAGAGCATCAATGACGTGGTTCAGAACCACCGGTGCAAAGAGACTGCATGCAGTGGAGAAAAGCATCGGAAACCCCCACCATATAAATGTTATGCCGTAAGTAGTAGTCATGGCCTTAGTGATAGACTTGCCATGGTGTTCGTATTGGCCCATGAAGTCCTTCAACACCGTAGCCGATTGGTTCTCTTCTTTGAGTTCCCACAGATCATCAAAATTAAGCTGACGCACATTGCCAGTTTTCATGATTGGGTTGGCGTACGAGAAGAAAAGCCGGGACCAGAAGGATGCAGTACCGGGTGTAACAGAGGCACCATCACGCACTTGATGCTTGGTCTCGCGCACTTCGTCATAGAAGTTGGGGAATGTGTCGTAGCGAGAATACTTGGCTTTGACTGGTGGCACGGCAGGCTGTAACCGAGTCACCATCCTCGGTTGAGACGCTTGAGCTCTACGACGCCAATCGGAGAATAACGGGCGAACTTCACACGAGGAGATCGCAAGCATGGTGCACTTAGTAGTAAGTCATTTATTAAGTGACTTACCGCCAACGAAGTGAAAAGCGCGTGCCGCTAGTTGCACTGATTGGCTGGACAGCTGAAAGAGCTCCAGTTCTTTTGGCTCGTGAATCACGAGTCGTGATAAATCGGACACATCGCTCACTATTTTTAAATTTTAAAAATACCCAGCCATGAAAGTTAACGTCACCAATGATGTTCAGACTTTATGCAGTGTAAGGGCATTGCAGCGATTAAGCGATTGCCTTGCCGTGCAGGCACAGCAACTGCAACGAGTTATTAAAAAGGCATTCAGATCAAGAGTAGTTTGGGCATCGACAGCATTTTTAAAAGCTGTCGATGTCCAAACACGTTTTAAAAAAACGACTCAAACATAAAAACTTTGGTGACCGACACCTTAGGTTTGCCATAACGTTTTGCAATATCAGCCTACAGATTCGCCGGGGATTTGCCACCTGTGGGGTTTTCTAGAACGACCCGATAGCGCACCTTGCCCGAGCGAACCATGGATAGACCGTCGTTAACTTGATCCATTGGTAATTTTTGAATGATCGGACGCACGTTCTTCTTCGACGCCAGATCCAGCATTTCCTTTACGTCCTGGGGGCTACCGATCTTGCTTCCAACAAGCCGCTTGCCGTCTCTCACAAAGCTACCAGGGCTGCAGGTTAGCTTGTCATTGGGGAGCCCGACCATAATGAAGGTACCACGCGGTCGAAGAAGCTGGAGATATGTATCGTACGGCATGTTGTTGGCGTCTGCTGTAAGCACCACAGTGTTGACAGACCTGACGGCACGCTTCGCGTCCTCGGGATCACTCAAGTTGTAGAATTCCTGGGCACCCAGTGATCGAACCTCTTGTTCTTTGTTGGCAGAGCGAGAAAAAGCCACCGGCACACCGCCCATGGCACGGATAAACTGGATCGCGAGGTGCCCCAACCCACCGATGCCGATGACACCGACGCGGTCACCAGACTTCACGCCCTCGCGTCTCAATGGGGCGAATACCGTCACGCCAGCACACAGTAAAGGCGCTGCTTCGTCCGAGGAAATATTGTCCGGGATCTTGAAAGCATAGTCGCTCGAGACTCGCACGAAGTCAGCGTAGCCACCGTAGGACTTGGAGCCATCCTTGTACAACGAGTTGTAGGTCATCACGACGTCCTTGCAGTATGGATCAAAGCCATCGGCACACTCCTCACACGGGGAGCTCGGATCCTTGTTGCGGCAGGCCCATACCATAGCCCCCACGCCGACGCGGTCGCCCACCGCGTGATGCTTAACGTCGGTCCCAACGGCGGTGACCTCGCCCACGATTTCGTGGCCTGTGACAACAGGATACTTTGCCGGGCCCCAACCGCTTTCTAGTGTGTGGACGTCCGAGCCGCATATTCCGCAGTGCGAGATCCTGATCTCCACGTCCTCCGCCCCAAGAGGTCGGGGCTCATACTGCCACGGTTTGCACTCGCCCGACGGGTCGAAGGCTGCGTAAGCATTGATGGTGCGAGCTGACATCTTGAACTTGGGAGCGTGGAGTCCAATGGAATATGCTCAGATGGAGACCAAATGCGAAATGCTGGGGCCAGGACTGAAGTGAGCCGCTGAATGGACTGAAGTGAGCCGCTGAATCATCAAAGGCGCGTGGTCGCCGGCGTTGAAGTTGGCGAGGGTCTCATTTAACATTTGGCTGGTGATTGCCAATCACCGAGTGGTGTTCAACGTATGAAGCCTTACTGAGCCAGGTAGCCCGACTGCAGAAGACATGTAAACAGTTGGGGTGGGGTGGTGGGTAGCCTGCACGGTCATATTAATAGTCTCCCACCTCTGGATACTCCGCAACAAGGCTGTCCACGAACGAGTCATGGACCATACCCAAGCACATCTTCAGTCCATTTGGGAAAGCAGCAGTCGTGAAAAGAGAAAAAAAACGCATCCAGAACGCCGACTCCAAGGATTGTACTTGCAAGTCTGCGTAGAGATATTTGCTGACTCCTGTCGGCCACGAATACCGATACAATCGCCCGCGGGATTCTAAAGTAGCTCAGCAGTTGAGAGACTACCAAGACAGTCTATACTTTCATAAGAACAGAATAGATGCTCTTTCTCTCTCTCTACATGTAAAAAGTTGGGAATGAATACTGTACAGTATTCATTCCCACCAAGTACATTGATGAAAAATGTGGATGTGGACCAAATTTTCGATCAACCTTCACCTTGCACTGATTCCAACAACCAATCAAAGCAATCCAAGTCATTCCAGCAGTCTGGCACAAGGAATGTCACCAACGACGTGGACGTCGGTTCGAGGCCCCAACAATCCCATTCCCGATTTGCCTTCAGCCCCACCTTCTCGAAATGCTGTTGCAAAAGCCCCTACCCTCTCGCAAATATGCCACGTTCACGTCTGTGCCGCCGAAAGCGCCGCATCGACAGTCGGCATCGCTGCTCTCGGGGCTCTTCATATCGTACGCAGACGATATGATGAAGGTCGGCAACGAGCGGCAGCTCAACCAGGACGACTTGCTGGAGCTCGACCACGAGAGTCGATCAGCTGTTGCCTACGCGTACTTCAAGCGCCACTACGACCGGCACGGCCACTCGATTGTCCGAGCTATCGTGCACGGCTACGGTGGGAGATTCTTGCTCTGCGGGCTAGCGTCGGCCTTCACGACGGCCTGCATCCTGTTCGCTCCTATCGTGCTGCATCACGTGATCGACGAGTTCGCGGCACCAGAGATGAATATGATGAACCTTGGGGCGTGGCTGGTTGCGTTCTTCGCATCTCGCCTCGCAAATGCTCTTGTGGGTCCGCATGTGAATTTCCAACTCCAGTTAATGGTGTTTCGCATGGCAGTGTCACTGAGAGCGCTGCTCTTTGAGAAAACCATGCGGTGCAGTATTCAGAGTCTCAGCGATAGCAAAGCTGTCGATATCGCCAATATCTATTCTGCTGATATCCAGCGGGTGATCCAGTGTGCAAATGAGATTAATACACTGTGGATCTTGCCCATTCAAATTGGCACCGTGGTCTACATGCTGTACGATGTACTTGGTATAGCAGCGTTTGCTGGTCTTATTGTCATTGCTGTCTCAATGCTAACAGCATTCTTCTTCACCAAGAAGACGAATCGATCGTACAAGCAATTGATGAAACGCAAAGATGAGCGCATGAAACTCGTCAAGGAAGTGTTTGGCGCCATTCAGATTGTTAAGCTAAACGCGTGGGAGGCGAAATTCAAGGAGAAGTTCCTCGCTCTTCGGGAACTTGAGCTATCGGCGTTGTCATACTTTGTGTATTCCATGTGTGGAACAATTTTTGTGTTGTGGGCGTCGCCGTTGTTTGTGTCTACGGTCTCGTTTGCTGTTTATGCCTTGATAATGGATCAAGTTCTGACAGCTGCAAAAGTGTTTACATCCATTGCACTATTTAATTTACTCCGAGACCCATTGCGAGAATTTCCGGGCATGATCCAAAAGTGTTTGCAAGCCAAAATCTCTCTCAATCGCATGTCAGACTATCTCGCACTCCACGAAGTCAACCTGTCCAACGTACTTCACGACGATGCATCAATTCCTGCTGATGTCGCAATTTCTGTCAATAATGCTACATTCACGTGGAGCGACGATGCGGAACGGTTGGCTCTGGCAAGTCATCTCTTTGCACTGCTTTGTTAGGTGAGATGAATAAAACGGAAGGCAAAGTCTATATGAACGGCAAGGTGGCATATTACTCACAGCAGCCATGGATTCAAAATATGTCCATTCGAGAAAACATCCTGTTCGGGCAATCTTTCGATAGCGAGCGATACGAGCAAGTCCTAGATGTGTGTGGTCTACTTCCAGACCTGAAGCAGTTTCCTGCTGGTGATGCGACGGAAATCGGCCAGAAGGGAATCAACCTGTCTGGAGGTCAGAAGGCACGCGTAAGCTTGGCACGTGCCTGCTACTCCGACGCCGATATATTCATTTTGGATTCACCTCTTGCTGCAGTCGATGCTGTGGTTCAGAGTGCAATTTTCAGTCAGTGTATCTGCGGACTACTTGCGGAAAAGACGGTGGTGCTTATCACTCACAGCCCAGATGTGATCGCGTCCAGTGTTGCAAATGGTAAGGTTCTCGTTTCTGGAGGCCAACTAGTTTTTGAGCGACAAAGTATCCAGCACCATAGAATTCAATTGCGGAGGCAGGTCTCACTTTGTCATGAGAGAGAGAATCTTAAAATTGTCGAGTTCATCGATAAAGACTTGAAGAATGCCGGCCGACTTGTGGAGGACGAAGAACGTGAAGAAGGCCGAGTTTCTGCAGCAGTCTTTTGGCAGTATCTCAACGCAATGGGGGGATTGAAAGTGATCGTGTCGTTAATCATGATCCAGTCATTGTGGCAGGGCTGCCAAATCGGGAGTGATCTATGGCTAAGCCATTGGACGGGTCAAAAGGGCAGTGCATACGATGCTTCACGAGCGCAGTACAATATGGCAGTGTATGCACTATTTGGTGGAGGCAGTGCTTTAATGGTGCTCGCACCAGCAGTAACAGTAGCTGCAGCTGGGCTTCGTGCCTCTCGCGACCTCTTTCAATCGCTTACTCATGCATTGCTTTATGCACCTCTGCAGTTCTTCGACGCTAACCCAATTGGCCGAATCGTCAATCGCTTTGGAGGAGATATCACGTATGTGGAAATTGATATCCCATTCGACATTGGAAGCTTGCTAGTTGCAAGTTTTTTCGCTTTCTGCCAACTCGCGACGGCAGTTTATATTGTTAACATTTTGGTTGTATTTATTGTACCGCTCGCATACTTATACATCAACTCTGCCAAGTTCTACTTGATGCCATCTCGAGAAATTTCTCGCTTACTGAAGGTGGCATCATCCCCAGTTCTAAGTTACATCTCGCAAGCAGAAGGTTTGACCACCATTAGAGCATTCGGGCCAAAATGTATCGAGCGAACCATATCCGAAATTTTTTTGCGGAATGACGTGAATGCTCAGGCTTGGTTTTCAGATTTTGTTGTCCTCGTGTGGTTTCAAATTCGCATCGAGCTCGTGGGTTGTGGCATCGTGGTCGCCGTGGTAATGTGCTTGGTCTATCTCCGTGCCTATCTATCACCTGGACTTGTAGGCGTTGCATTCACGTACGCATTGAGCATTGATAGTCGACTCGCCCGTTTGGTGTGGCTAGAACTCGAGATGGTCAGCTCCGAACGAATTATGGCCTACGCGTCAATTCCCCCCGAGGGTCAAGAAACTGATCTCATCATCGAACCCTCGCAACCGTGGCCGACTACAGGCAGTGTTTCATTCCAGGATGTCGTCTTCAGCTACAAGCAGGGCAGCAAACCCGTACTCAAGGGCCTGTCTTTCGATATCCGCAACAACGAGAAGATCGGCATTGTCGGACGCACCGGCGCAGGCAAGTCCAGTCTCACCATGGCGCTCTTCCGCATCAACGAGCTGGTATCCGGCCGCATCCTCATCGACGGCGTGGACATCGCGACCATGCCGCTGCGCACGCTGCGCTCGAACCTATCCATCATCCCGCAGTCGCCCGTGCTGTTCAAGGGCTCGCTGCGCGCTTACATGGAC
>BSXT01000474.1:0-53530 GCA_030267785.1 Phytophthora fragariaefolia | reverse complement strand
GGATGCGTGACTGTGCCAATACAATGAGGTGTTGCTCAATCGCGAAGTGCGAGAGCTGCGAGGCGCCGCGTATGTCTATGCTATCTGGGGAGCCCTCTTCGTGGTGCCCGGGCGCATACTCGAAAACGAGGAGGAACGCTATGGGGACTATGGGCGGATGCTGCACAAGTGTTGGTTTGTCGCTTAGCCTACGTTCTATGCGTACCTACCCGATTCGGGCATAAGTACGGCGCTCTCAGTCGCGTGCTACGCGAAAGCCACCCGCGCCGCTGCTGCTCAACGTCGCGGGAGGGTGTTCTCCATGTAGCGTGGCTTGCGACCAAGTTCGTGCTCTCGCTGGCGTTCTTCGCACCGATGGCGGCGTTCGACCTGCTCGAGTTCGCCCTGTTGGGCGCGGTTGGTGTGACTATCGCGCTGATAACGCTGAATGCCGCGAGCTACATCCTCGATTGGACGCCGTACGGGCCTCCGGCGACCGTGCTGATAGTGACAGCAGGAGTCGTGACACATATTTGGCGTAGCTTCGATGACCAGAAGGACGCCGACGAATTCTCGCCTACGGGCATGATCATTCGCGGGCTCAAGGACATGCGGACAAGGGCTGCTGAACGCGAACGTTCGAAGACGGAGAGCCTGCAACGCCTACGTAGTGATGGTACTGTAGATGATCGCGCTACTTATGGGGACGCCGTGGACGACGTCGAAGTGACTATCGATGAGGAAGCTCCTCCGCGTGCACCCGCGGAGATTACTGCCAAACTGCGTGCTGCTGAAGAACGGTCCTCTCGCCTGCAACTCGAGCTCGCCCGTCACCCGGAGGTCCGTCGAGGACGACGAACGTGCAGTCGGGGGAGGATGTCCCGTGCCGGGGTATACAGCCCCCGTGCCAGGCATCCGGGTGACGGACTCGCGCGTCGGCTGGAGCACCAATATGGCTACTTCCCTCAGGGGGGTACCATTTGCGAGGTACCCGAGCTGCTACAGGCAATGATGGCGCGGTGCGCGTGTGAGGTGGGACCCTTAGAGGTCTGCTGACGCCTCCATCCCCCTCAAGGACGGGTGTCGCGTGTGCGGATCAACGGAACTTGGTGTGAATGCGGAAGGATTGTCGTGCCTAAAGACAAAGGGTACGCCTGCATCTCCGAGCAGCGAAAAGGAGAGGTATTGATCTTAGGGTCGAGGGCGGCCTTGCCGACCCTCGGCTTGTAGAATCAGTCGTGAATTTTCCCTGTCTAGTGAACAACAACAACAAAGAAAGCTTTTGTATCTCTTTACTCAAGTTTTCGTCGTTCCAATCCTCTACTAGCTGATCTACTCTGCACCTTCGACCCCGTGTAAGACCCTTCTCTCCAAACAGTCTCAGTGTTCCGACCCGAACGGTGGAGGTACATGATATTCGGCTTCTTCAGCTGACCATGACTCAAGGCGGTCCCCTTGAGTCATGGTACGAGACAAGCCAAGTACTCTATACAGAATATTTTAGAAAAAATGGATAAGGGAGTTAGAGAAAGCAAATGGGCTCAAGCAACCCAGATGCAAAGCCCAGCGCAACTATGGAAAGTAGACGGAATGATAACAGACTACCAACGGTGGATACTATACCGCATCGCAACCAGAACGCTCAACCTGTATCACGTAGGATGGCCTAGCCAAAGACAATGCTCATGGAAGGAATGCGTATCCACACCGGAAACGATTGAACACATTGTATGGGATTGTACCAGAGCCCAGCAAGTATGGCACAGATGGTTACACTGCTTGGATATGTCACAGTATCAATGAAACTGAAATGGACTTACTTCTACCACATATAGCAGCCCGAAGAGCCCCATTAATAACACCAAACTTTAGCAGGCGACCAGAGCAACAATAAGTGAATGGACGCCAGCTCATGACCAAGCCATGCAGGACATATGGACAATCTGGACTACAAGTACACAATGCATGGTATGGAAGAATAACATCACTTATCGGACCGTACTTAGGAAGGCTACTACAAAATCCTAGGTTAGTTGTGCAAATCATCGGACCGCATATCAAGTATAGTATTTCAAGTCAAAAGGCGATATACAGAGCTTTGATTGGTCCTGACTTTGGGACGGATGTCACGAGCGGGAGCAGCGAGACCCTGCCTGCGGTTTGACAGTCCGTGTGCGTGTGCGTAGCACGCGGATGCAAACCCAGGACCGAGCAGTGCTCTGTGAGGCAAGCGGAGGCGACGCGTGCGAGCCGCAGCGGGCTGAGGGTTCTTTCCTTCCGAGCGCAGCGAGCCGTCAGGGTCCGGAGGACCGCGCGGAGCGCGTAGCTGGGTGACAGTAAATGGGTGTCACCCCTCCTTTTGGACTGGCGACGTTTAGGGTTAGGGGGGCCAAAGGTCCGATATTTTGTGGTATGGAGGATTAGAAACAAGGAAATATTTGAGCAAGAGCAGATACATCCGCGATCAGCAGTGACAATGGCCAACTTCCAAACAATGGCACTGATCCGGGTATGGACGACAAACCCTGCATCGTATGAGAGAGGGTTCACATTAGCCCAGTGTTACAGCGTCTTCAAGTCGGAGCCACCACTCGAACGATTAATATTCTTGCAAATTTGGACAATACATTTTCATGTAATTAGGAAGAACACGGAATACCAGGGAGCATGGACTCTGACTGGACCCGACACACCACATCACAGCCCATTCGAAGTACTAGGATTTCACGCGTCGATCAAACAGCATGAAGCAATAACAGCAAACCGGGAAGTCAAGCCATGGAGCATATTCGTCATCACGCCCTACCAAGCACGGTACATAACGTAATGAAGTGCACAATACCACGAGATATGACATTTACCGGATACCGAGTTTTCGACGGGTTTAACTCGGTCGCATGACTACGAACAACCATAAAAGAACTCGCAGTAACAAAACTCATCATCAAACTAGCCGCACAAGGATTATTACCAACCGGTACCTCATATTATTCAAAACTAAATGCGAGAATCCAAGATTACCTCAGACGACGATGGATGGGCACTACAAGCCCAGGACGGTCACCGGACAACGCTTCCATAAGGCAGAGCCTACAGAAACTCCAGGACTCTATAGTTAAAACATAACATAAATAGAGAATCTATGACTCCCCCCTGTATCAATCGTGAGCACTCCGGCGGGTCGACAGCTAGTTATGACATCGTGCACGTCGTTACGAGAAGCATGCGAGAGTACTTGGTCGACCAGAGTCGTCACGGCTACGACGCTGAAACTGAGGTACAAGCTTAACTTGATCCACGATTAAGTCCACCGTTCGCAGTAGTGATTGAGTCAAAAGCTCGGCGCGAACCGACTCACCTGTTGTCGCAGCGATAGCAGTCCAGGTGTGTATCACCTGCACGGGCCAGTTACGCTGGCTCCAACATAAGAAGTGATGGCTAGCCACGCACGTCCTACAAGCGCCATGGAGGCAGTTCCGCCATAACACGAGTTCACTGTATGCCGGTCTCTGCTTCTAGACTACATTTAAAGTCCTGTATGAAGAAAGATCTCCGAAGCTCTCCCAGTTGAGACCTCAGATTTAACCACTTCGAGCTGAGTTGTTATAAGAGTTATCGGAGTTATCGGATTGTCGGATTTACGCCAGCCATTCAACGATAGCATAATCTTTATTTGTCGTTTTACATGTTGTATTCCACTCTGAGTTACGATGTGTTACTGTAATCTTCGTGATTTGTAAAGCAGCAAATAAGGTCCAAATCTATTGGAAAAATGTGTATCCATTTTATTTGCAAAAGCAAACCACCCGTTTTGACGCGTTTGATACAGACATGCATGATTTTTCACAAAACTCATGCATGTCTGTATCAAACGCGTGCTTCATGTCAAATTCGTCCAGAGAGAGGTGTCTTCTTCCTCTTCATCTAATGCGCAGGCAGGTATGACCCCAAGAGGCTTAGATAGAAGCTGGTGGCGCTCATAAGTCTTACAGGATGCAATCTGCCGCTACTGTGACCCGCCTTTTAACATTTATTGGTCGAAATCATGTCAGTTTGTGTGTTAAACGGCTGACGGCCAGTCTTACTGTTTGCCAACTTTGCCTCCCCCCATAATAAGGCCATCGTGTACCGGTACTGGAGGCACAGCACAATGCCTGCAAAACACACAAATGTATCAATTTCACTCCTTGTTCTTACGACTTGCAGGGGAGTGGGTACAGAAGCACCAGAGAAGCAGAGGAAGCAGTACCACTAACGAAGTTTCCTCCGACGCTCTTTAAGAACCACTAGCATGATACCGTTCACCGGTGAGTCTTCGCTAGACGAGACAGATCAGGAAAACCTCCGCGTCTGGTTGTAGGACGGAACCGAGGCAAAGAGCACTCGCACGTCGAGTCGCAAACGCAGCACAGCGACACCCTCGAGTTCGGACAAGAAGCGCAAAACGACGTACGATATCCGTCGAGAGCAGAAGGTGGAGCTGACGGGACAGGTGGAGAAGTTGCAGCGTCAGCTCGACGAGCTCAAGTATCGCGTGCTGGTGGGGCAGGGCGAAGCCGCCAAGTCCGATGAACGCGCGGCGTGGCGAACGCCCTACTGCAAGAGTTCGTCCAAGAACAGCATCTGGAACTTGCCAGCTTGCAGGCGATGCTTGCGTGCCATTTGGTGAGATGTTGCACCATTCGTGTGTGGTGAGGCTGGATGAGCTGACACCTTTTCGTCGTCTACCTTGTCGTGACCTCCACTGCAGCAACAGAGTGTTGCCTCGTTACAGCCAGCACATACCATTATTCGGCTCGGAAGTGATCCGGTAGAGCGACATACCACGCTGGTGGCACTCAAAAACCAGAAGTTGCGGGAGGCAAAGCGGTTCATCATGACAAGAAGTCGGGGGCTCGATCCCAAGTCGGTGTACCACCAAGAGGGGCGAAATAGCACACCAGGGGAAGACTATTGTTTGGTTATCTTCGAGAACATATCTGTTCACGGTGTCTATCCACGAATGGTCTTCGACGCTTTCATCAACGTCGCTCAGAACGCTGAAATTGTCGTGTCCGAGATGTTCGGCAGCATTTCCATCCGTGAAGGTGATGAAGCAGATACACGAGATATTTCTCAGATGCGCACAGTAACGTCGACGTCTCAGGGAACTGTAGTGGAATCCAACTCGGTCGTGTTCACCGAGTTCCTGGAGGCCAAAGATGACACAGAAGAAAGCTGTGGTTTGATCGTAGCAGACTTTGTTGCTTCGGATGAGCTTTATCCATATATGCCAGAGGAACGAGCTAGGCAAGACACAACCACAGTGTTTATGATTCGTTCTTTCAGGCAACCACTTCACCTGATAGCAAGAAAGGGGGAACAGCTCAAAACCCCGAGGAAAAAGAGCTTGTGGTTGTGGCTTCCAGGTGGTCATGCTCCAAGATTCGGCGCAGTGCGTTGAACTTGTCTGCTGATGTACTGCAAGAGCTGCGGGAGAGCACAGTTGCGTTTGGAGATACCATGAAGAAGTGCATTGAGCAGCGATTGGGGAAAATGAATCCGTTCCGAAGTTGTGTCTTCAGCATAATGTATTCAGCTATAATACTGTATATGAGTATGGATACAGTGGATGAACGTGTTCGTTTCAATTGTCAATTGCCGTATGAAATATTTATGATTCGTATGAATAGACAATTAACCAATTAATTTTAATTAAAATTGGTAGCTGAGGAGAAGACTGTTTCATGTTCTCCTGGTTATGGCTGTTAGACGACGGATAGGTTACATGCTACTTTAACTTCCAGCGTACACTTCTCCTTCTCTTCGTGCTTGATCCTCCATCAGTAGCCTCCGCAGTAGTTCGGGTTCGAAAGCATCAGCGCAGGGCCGACGGCGACGCGGGTCTGCTTGAGGGTGCTGTTCTTGTGCGCCGTCCGGCGACCATGCATAAATACGGTCGTTTCCTTGGATGCTATGCACTCGACGAAGTAGAGCTGCGGCACCGTGCCGGTGGCGTCGAGTCCAAGGGTGCAGGCGTGCACTCGGCGTGAAATGCCGTTCCGCCGGAACCCCAGCAGATCCGTGACTTTGCCGCCCTCGCGCACGCGTGCCAGCGCGCCTCCTCTCGACTTGTACGCCCCCATTTGCGGCACACTGACCCAGATGCAGCCCTCGGCGTCGAGGCTGATGCCTCCGAGCAGCGTGCCCATCTTAGCCCACACGCGACGATCGGTGAGACTGCCGTCGTCCGCGATGGAGAAGGCGGTGAGCCGCCCCGCCAGCGCCTCCCCGACAATGAGCGTCCTGCCGTCCGGAGTGATGACCATGCCGTTGGGCAGCAGCAGATCGGTCGCCTCCACGCGGACCTTTCTGTCCGCAGGGTCGATGCTTACCAGCGTCGTGCTGCAGCAGCTCTTCATCTTGGAGAGGTCGAAGCCCGCGTTGCTCAGGTACACGCGGCCCGAGGCGGCCACCACGAGGTCATTCGCGCGGAACTGCGTGACGCCCGACACGTCCGCGTAGAGCTGCACGCAGCTGGCCGCTTGGTCCAGCACCAGCACCTGCCTGCTCTTGGTGCGCACGATGAGCATGCGACCGTCGGGCAGCCAGCCGATGGCCGACACGAAGTCCTCGATGTCCTCGTACACGACGCCGACGCTCTCGGTGGCCAGCGAGTAGCGCAGCACCTTCTTGCCGAACGTGTCCACAAAGTACAGCGTCTGCTCCTTGCGTCGGAAGCGCGGGCTGTTGCCTTGCATGAGGCCGCTCACCAGGAGCGACGCCACGCGCTCCTCGTCGCGGCCCATGAAGCTGCTGCGCGGCACCAGGTGCAGCCGCCGCGCCACCCACTGCCACAGCAGCTTGCGCGGGAAGAGCAGGCGGAAGACGTTGGGCACGCGCTTCTTGAAGAGCTCCGGGTCGTGCTCGATGGCGGCGCCGGGGCCGCACAGCTTGAGGTGTTGGAACACCATGAGCTGGCTGGGAGCGCGGACGTTGCACAGATCCGTGCTACGCCGGGCACGTTGAAAACTGAAGCGCTCGTCACTCGCGCTTGAGGTCAACTCGGATCGGAGCTCATATACCACATCACAGCCGTTCGTCGTGGCTTCCTGGCTCCGAATCAGCGCCGCCGATCTTCCGTCCAGCGAGCGTGACGGCGAGGCTGGTCACCTATCCTTATCGTCGGGCAAGAGAGCGTGGCACGGCCATCACAACTCGGCGCAGTCTGCCCCTCTGCGCCAAGTGCCACGCCCT
Organism: Phytophthora fragariaefolia; assembly: GCA_030267785.1. Lineage (NCBI taxonomy): Eukaryota > Oomycota > Peronosporomycetes > Peronosporales > Peronosporaceae > Phytophthora > Phytophthora fragariaefolia. Next base: position 46,315 of record BSXT01000474.1, on the reverse strand, counting down.
ACGCGCGTCGTGACGCTTTTAGGGAGGGCTCCATCTCCTCGGCCACGAACGACAGCAGGACCACCACCGCAATGGCCAAACAGCGCTGGGGCCAGCACTGCGCTGAAAAATTGCTTCGAACATGAAACGGGGGAGACATCAGCGTCGAAGATGGCGAGTAGCTACGCGGCAGTGGCTTCCTGGCGCGGCGCCAGGAAAATAATACATAAGAACGCGGTACAGTACATGTACAAGACTCTTTGGGTGCCATGATCATGGAGCGCTTTGCCGACAAGGTTGGCACTGGACTGTCAAGCACATTGCCAGGGCTGCGAGCTGCGGAGACTCCGCCGGAGTGGGGGGCAAATACTTTACTTATTGTACCTAGATCACACTTCCTTTACGCACACTGCACAATAGCAGTCCATGAGGCTAGTTCCTCTTGAGGGGCAGCACGGCCGCGAGCTCGTCGCAGTGCAGCTTGGCGTCCTCGTAGCCCATACTGAAGCGTTCCTCGTGCGTAGCCAAGTCTACCGACAAGTGGAACGCTGCGACCGACTGTGAGCGCCAATTCCACGGCTTGATGATGAGCCGCTTCACCTGCGCGTCGCTCGATGACGGCGCAATGGTCTCGTGCGGACTCGTGAGCATCGGCACCGAGTTGAACACCTTGTTAGCGATGCTCTTGCCCAAGGCGCCCGGGAGGAGGTACCCGGCCAGCGCCGTCGAGGCCGAGCGCGCGCAGCCCAGAAGTGTCTGAGCCGTGTGGAAGGACACGTCGGCCCACGTCGAGTACTCGTCGCATGCGACTCCTTTGAAGTTGGTGAAGGCGCCGTCGACGTACCATTCGCCACGATGCGAGATGCATGGCTTGCCCGACAGCGCGAACGGCACCAGCGACGAGGCCATAATGGAGCCCGTGAGGTCCTCCATGCTCTCCCAGGACGTGTGCTTCTCCGCTGTCATGGATGGGAACCTGGTCACGGCGATAGTCAGGTGTCGCCGCTCCACACGCTCGTGGATGTCCTTGTCGTCGCGCCAGAGCTCGTGCAGCGTCTGCTCCACGATAGACGCGTAGCGTCCATAGCCCGAGTACCATCTCGGCGCCGTGATGACTTTGGCCTGGGTCTCTTTGATCACGCGCCAGGCCTCGCGCACCGGTGTTTCGGATGCCAGTAGCGTGGCGGCCCACGAGCCACCCGAGCACCCGGAGAAGCGGCAGTCGGACAGGTCGAAGGTGTCCTGAATGAACGCGGCCACGCCCATCTGATATACGAACATGCCTGCGGACGCCGAGAAGGCGATCTCAACCGGCAGCAAGGTGCTGGCATCGTCTTCCTGCTCAGCTGAGACCTCAACGTCCATCTCTTCGTCGCTGGAGCATTCCGTTTCGACCGTCGACGCATCTGAGGCTCGGAGCTTGTGGTCGTTAAGCACATCTTCCACGTCAGCAACGCTGTGCATCATTACAATGAACTAGGGCCGGATAGAGGATCCCTTCTTCCGTTCCGGTGCTGCGGATCTGAGTCGCCTGCCAACTTGCGGGTGAATGCGAGAGTGCCCCCCCCCGCGAGAGTCTCCGCATTGCACGCTTCGAGCAGGAAGCGCCATGACCATGACATCAAATCTGCTGGTGCTATGCGCTGCTCATGCGTAACACTGCATATAGCGGTTTCAATGGTCTAACAAATGTTGCTGACCTAAGGCCTCATAATTCGCGTGGATTACATCACCGTCCACAACTCGGCGACAGACAGAAGATGGCTACACCATTGTTATGAGAGAGAGAGATTCAGAAAGTATTTTTATTACATGTAAATACTTTTTAGAATTATAATATATCCTACATTTCTAAAGACGCATTTGTTCCTCGGTACCAGTTCAGCTGCCAGCATCTACAGTGGAGAGCGATTTTCTGAAGCTGTCGATCGTTGTCAAACTTGATAGAAAAATATCTGTGCGAAAACTTTCCCCAGCGTTTCCTCAAGCCGGTCGAGTTGCAAGACTAAACCTATCGCTACATTTTGAGTAAATCGAGGGAATTTAGTTTTACTCACTACCAGTGCAGATGCTCGTAGGACTGCTGATCAATTGCAGCCCGGGCAGTTGTGCAGCGAGTCGTGCACGTACATATCGCACTCGGAGCAGAAGACGTTCTGGCAGGAGGTGCACTCGTACGCGGTGCCCTCGCCGTCCAGCCCCAGCGGCAGGAGACAGCCGAAGCACTTCTTCTGCACCAGCGCCGGCGTGACCTTAGCCCCCTTCTCGCCGGTCACACCGGATCGCAGCAGGTGCTGTGTAAACTTGGCCACCGGGAACAAGTGGTGGTAGGACCGTGCGAGATGCGGTGACGACACTAGCGGCAGGTTGCACACCTGGCAGGTGGTCGGTAGGTCGCAGCTCTTGGACTTGCAGCGCGGGCACAGGTATCCCACCGTTGTGAACGCCTGGTGACAGGTGCAGAGCGACAGCGCGCCGCTGCGGCGTTGCGGGAATCCCATCTCCACTAGCGTCGCGAAGCGCGAGGCCGCGGTCGCCACAGTCGGCGACGGGAAGGTGAAGGCCGTCATGAGTCTCTTCATGTGCTCAGCGTCCACCGCGACGTGATACGTGCCGTCGGTTCCGTCGGCGATGCGACGCAGCAGGTGCATCTCGGCGCCGATGCCGATGAACGATACACGGATGTTCTCCCTCTTGAGCGAGGCCAGGGTCTGGAAGATATCGCCCGGGTCAGCGGTCACGAGGTTTCCATAGACGACAACGACCTCTCGGCTACCGTAGGCGGGTACGGTCTTAAGCGAGCTCTTGGCGATCTCCAATGCGTTCTGCAGTGACGGCTCCTTGTCCACGGCCAGCGCGGCCGCGATGCGCTCCATGTGCGTCTTGGGGTTGCCTGACAGGTCGCTGAGCTTCTCGGCCGTCATTCCCTTAATGCCAATAACCCCGAGCTGCGAGATTGGATTCTGGTCAAAATAGTCCTTGACGAAGTGCTGCAGCACGTCGCTGGTACAGGCCAGGCGGTGCGGCTTCCAGTCCTTGTTGGCCATGCCGCGCGACAGGTCCATGACCACATACGTGTAGCGGATCAGACCTTTGCGCACGTTGCGCGCGATCTCCAGTCGACTGCGGAAGGCGCAACACAAGGAACGGCATTAGTGCCGTCTAGTTATGCAGAGGTAGGCGACCAGCCCAGCGCGCACCGCTGGCGCTGCTGCTTGGTGACGGCCTTGTCGATCTTGAGGTTGCCCGAGTCGTCCTCCTGGATCACGTCCCAGCTGCGCTCCAACGCGCCCTCCCACGCATAGCCACTGGCTGCGCCAGCGAGTGAGACAGTAACAGGCCAGTTTAGTGCACTTCCGCCCCCGCGAGCGCACAGACACTCGCGTCGCGCTCACCCTCGTCCTCCGCCATGCTCGCCTTCTACTGCGGACTGCGATAGAAATGTGGTTTAGAAATGTGTACCAAGGTTAGGGTACGGTATACTATTTTTTTATGGAATGGCTACAGTTGAAAGGGTACAAGTTGAAGTGCTATTGCTCGGAGGGGTTTTGAATGGAATGGCTATAGTTGAAGGGGTACAAGATGAAGTGCTATTACTCGGAGGATAAGTTACTGGTAAGAGAGTGTGGTGGGTAGCCCCCCATAAATCAACGTGTGGTGCAGTCGACCCCCACTCAGACGAAGAACGTGGTGGTCTTGCGCGCCTCCGGAGTCGCCGCCACGGGACTTTTACACACGGATGAGTACGCGACCGACGGAGATGAGGACGACGACGACGGCTCGATGCCCCCCGCCGTGCTCAACGAGCTGGCAGAAAACACCGACAAGTGCTGCATGTCGATGGAGCGGTAATTGTCGGGCTCCAGGTTGCACACGCTCAACGATGTGTGCGGTGTCGATGTTTGGGACGAGTTGCAGCTCAAGCCGCTTCCGCTTTCTCCCGTGCGGTCACTCCCGAAGTGGCTTCTACGTCCGTAACAGAAGCGTGGGTTGCTGGGATTGCCGTCTATGTCAAACAACTTATCGCGCACAAAGTCTGCCAGTCGAGAAGCGTACTCGTCGGGAGGCACCGCGCTCACGTCGTGGGTGTCCTTGCACAGTAGAAGACCCAAGAACCAGCGCTGCACTGTCCACCGCCAGTTGTAGCGCTGCAGCATGTCAACAATTCCTACATAGTAAACATTGCTTTGATCGGCAGAAGTGAGTCCATTTCTGTAGGCTCGGTCTGGCTGCCGGTAGCAAACCCCTAGGAGGATGCTGTAATCAATGATGCCCCGGCTGGCGAGAAAAACGAAATCGCTGCAGAGTTGATCCTGTTGCAGACGAGTATTGGTATCTGAAAGTGAGATTCCCGAGGTTATCGAGAGAAAATCAATGTCCATCATGAGCTTCTTGATAGTCATTCTGTTATTGGCGTCTTCAATCAGCTTTTCCATCTCTGCGGCGCTTATCGCTTGTCGCCGATCACGGTTGCCCTTTAGGTCAAATCGCTGATTTACGGCCCCCTCGTTGAACAGATTTTGCATCACCACAAAATACATGCGTCGCTTGCCGATAGGTAGAGAGATCGAATGGCAGCCGAAGTAGCGACACAGCATCGATTTCGGGTTCGATTGCAAATACTTGTGATAGTGAGGTCTGCCAGAATAAGAAACAATTAGCCATAGATTACTAAGATAAGCATATACAACAGCGCCGCATAGCGTACAAAATAGCCCGCAACGTGTCAAACTCTTCCTTTGGTACGCTTTTCACCATAAACTGCATATTAGCTGGTCACAAAAGTGGTTACAATAGTGTTAGCTACGTGAATATTATGATAAGAGTCAATCAAACAGTACAAACACTCACCTGTAAAGTAGAAAATGTTGCCGCTCTTGCCTTCAGATCCATGCTCACTGAGGATCTGTGAAGGATCGAATGATGCCTTATAAAAATTCTGGTTGATGTTGAATTGAGCGCGAATGCTATGGAAGATCTTCGGTGCGCAGTCACGGAAACTGAGCATGGTACCAACGTGCTTACCATAGACGACCACACCCATGCTTGCGACGTGGTTGTAGTCGGGGTAGTTGACACTCGAGTAAAAGTCTCCAACATCCACGGCAGCTTCCGTATCTGACCCCGTGAACTCAGCACTGACGCTCCCTCCATCGGCAGTCTTCTCAATGGATTGGGCCATCTCGATCGACCTTATAATTCCCTTTGACATGTATTTCATCACGTCCATTCGTAGTTTGATCGAGACGTCGATCTTTTCTTCCTGGCTACCGTTCGAAGGTTCTGATGGGAGTCTTCCGGATGTGGACGTCAGAGTCGCACCACCAGCCTCGATTTGAGTGACATTTGTTTGGGGCAGATTGTTCGGACTACTGCTGTTGGTATCGGCCTCACTATCGTCTTTTAGCGACACTCGGAAGACCCCTGCATCTCGGCAGAACAGCGCAAATAGTGCCAGCGTCTCAAGCACGAGCGATAGCTGATCTAACGCGTTCGGCGTCATCCTACCGAACTCTGCTCCAATCTGCGAGATGTAAATAATTAAGCCAGCAATGGTGTGGAGTGCGAAGACTCCAAGATAAGGAAGAATGCGTTTGGCCATTCGTAGTGTGGTTGCGTGAGCGAGCTCTTCCAAAACTCGTATACGCCGCCAGCAGAGGACGAGTGCAAACACAACATATGCCAACACAATATAAGCCGGCAGGTCGAAGTAGAGCATGACGTTCGCGGTGAGGTCCGTCTCCAATTTGCCGAGAAGGTAGCGGAATACGAAGCAGTAGAGCAGTGAAACGGGCCACGCCCAGATGTGATGCATGACGTTGTCGGCGTTGAATGGCAGGAATGGGTTTGACAGCGAGAATATGAGGTCGAGCGCCAGCATGAGGAACCACAACGTCGAGGCCGTGTTGAAGAAGAAGTAGAGCCAAAAGAAGAGGGACACGTAGTTCTCCAGCACCCCTGCGTCGTGGCCCAACTCCTCGTTGGCTATTCGGCTGAGCGTGGCCGGCAATGGACCACCGACGTCGTCCGGGTCGAGTAGAATATACCACGCGTGCAGTCCGACGCGCATGATGCTGGCGATGCTCACACTGATGAAAATGCACATGAGCACCATGCCCGGGTGCACCCTGGTGCTGGGATACTTGACGAAAAAGTAGATCATGGCGCCGCTCGACAGCAGCCCCGACACGAGCGCCGTGATCTGCCAAGCAACGAAGAGGCGGTCCATGGCGGCTTCCACCTTCCTCCGCAGTGATCCGCGGTGCTGCTCCCTGTTCGGTTACTGCGCCTGACTAACGACTTGAGCTCCGTTCGTTGCAAAGCCAGCAGCAGGCCGGCGATTGCGGTCGACACGAATGCCACGTGCGACTCGATCAAAAGTTACGAGCGTCGTTTTTTTTTTGCTTTGCTGTGTGGCTCGCCAACGACTGCACAGAATCGAGAGGGCCCGGCGCTGTGAGGAGCTCTTGAAGCGAGCAAAACGCTTAATGGCGAGTGCCGCATGCCCGAGCGTTGCACTGGCTCAATCGGCTCGGACTGTTTCGTCCAGCAGCGGGCGTTCTCTTTTCTATTTTTTTTTCTTTTACGGTTGAGCTCCACACCCCCGCAGTCCATACGAATAGGGCTAGTGAGTTAATGTGCGAGAACTTGGCCCGAGCGTTCTGCAACCCCGCAACCAACTTGAGGGCGTTGGCGGGCTCCGGACCGACCCGCGATTGCGAACCTGCGGCACCACCACCAGGACGTCTATGGATCGTGCATCACGGTGGCCAAGCTGGGACTTGGTGTCGTAGGCGAGGCGCTGGACTTAAATGCCGCAACAGCCCATAAAGCCCGACGACAGGCGAGCAAGCAGCCGCGGGGTCCGCAGGTGGGCGGAATGTGGCGACGCGAGCCCCGCACGCTCTAAATTAAAGCAGAAGAGCCCCACCCCCGTCTGATTCCTGTATCATCAGTGCTGCGCGAATGCGTCAAGGCCCGAATGCCCTCGAGGCCAGCGGTAGGAACATCAGTGCATGCTTCAACTTGCATCCGTCCACCGCCAAACTGTGATGGCTCCAGTAGCTGCAGCCGCCACGCCAAATGGGGAGCAATAGACGAGAACGGAGCCACGAACTGCGCTGCCAGCTCTGGTCTCTGCGGACTCGTCACTTGCTCAATGTGCGGCGGTTTGTCGGTGGGCCCAGCTTCAACCGCTGCAACTTCTGAAGCGATCTGTGCATAGCCGTGTTGCCGCCCGGACGAGTCAGACCCAGGTGTGTGGGCCACACGAGGATCGATCTTCAAGGGGCGCGGACGAAAAAGGTACTTTTTGGTGCTCGAACCCCAATTGCAGGCGTGCGGACGGTCACCGGGGCGACTATGGGCGCGGCCCACGACACTCAATTCCGCCTCGTGGACGCGGACGTGGAGCTGCGGCGAGAAACGAGGGAGTTCGCGCGCTGTGGGTGGAAAAATGTCCCTGGATTTCGCGGCGTGGTGGCAATGGGGAGCTGACATTGGAGCCATGTCGTGCTGCACCGTTAGGGACGTTGACGGATGTGGAGGAGCTGCATCGCCGCTTCAAGAAGACCTTCGGCTTTGCCGTCACCGCCAGTCAGTTCGAGAACCTGCTGCTGCTCAAGGCACCCGTTAGTGTCGGGGTCGAGGAGATCTTCGAAGTGCTGGACGCCAATCGTGACGGGCGTGTGGACGGTCTAGAACTACTGGCAGCGCTGGCCTGTGTGTGCAGGGCATCGTTCGAGGAGAAGGCACGGTGTACGTACTGCTGCAGGACATTGTTTTCTGCCGATCGGTTCACGGGTTTGTGCTGGTCTTGCTGCGTAGTCGCGTTCGATCTCTTCGACTTCAACCATAATGGCTCCTTGTCGCTTGCTGAGCTGGTAGATGGACTTCGGCTTGTGCTGCTGGTTAGTGTATAAACTAATTGCATTTGCGACTGGTCTGTAGGCGCTCTTGATGAAGTCTGTCTTGATCGGCATGGCGCTTTTGACTGGTGGTGGACCAGAAAGCTCTGATGCGTCTCCACAATCTGCACCGGATGCGAATAGTTCAATGGAGGCAATGATGTTATGTCTTGGACTTGCAGAAAACGCCTTTGCTGGTGTAGACAAAAGCTCGGCTGTTCTGGGTTTCGAGGATTTTATCGCGTGGGCACGAAGCAACCGAGAATTTATGCTTCAGGTAGAGAGGTTTCGTCTCATTGCCGAAAAGGCTGTCGGATTCGAGGACGCTTTATCACTTCCTGCAGGCAGTGATGACGACTCGGATTTGGATGCCGAAGACTTTCGAGTACCTAACAAAACTCAAGATGTAAATCTGCCAGATCAGTGTGGTAACATTAGGAAACGTGCAGAAATTCCGCCGCCTTGGATGATCGAACCTACTCCGCTGCATGTACCAAACAATGGTATTTCTGCTTGCAGAAAGCATGGAATGCCACCTCCTGCAAACTTGGAGCTGGAGTGGGTTTATGGCACTAGCGGGCCGTCGGTTCGGAATGCATGCCGCTTGGTTGCAACCGGTGAAGCTGTATACTTTGTGGGGAGCTATGTTGTGCTGTATTCTTTTAAGGAACATGGGCAGCGGTATTATTGTGCCCACAAACGAGCGATTGGCTGCCTGGATGTAAACGCTACTGGGGAAATTGTTGCCACGGGTGATGCATGCGCTTCTAACACACCCACTCATAAGGGTGCAGCGGAAATTCACATCTGGAATGCTCGTACACTACAATGCCTTGCGGTACTGCGCAATTTTCATCCGTCGGGAATCGCACACATAAGTTTTCCTGCTGTTGCATCTGCTGCTACTGCTACGCTTCAGCAGACCCAGGTATTTTCACTCGGAGAGCGCAATGGTGCTGGTGGAAACTCGTCGTCAGTGCTGAGCAGTAACTTGATGAAGAAGAAACCTCAAGAGGCGGAAGCCTTGGTTGCTTCTGTTGGTAGTGATCACACCGCCTCTATGGCTTTGTGGAATTGGCAGAAAGAAGCAGTTGTAGCATCGGGTCGAGCCCACCCTACAGCGACAGGAAGAAGGACTCGAGCTTCTGGAGGTTCGAAGCGACAGACTCTTGCCCTAGCACTTAACGAGGACGGTGACGAGATTGTCGTGGTCGGTGCACACTTCGTTGTATTTCATCAAGTTGCTGGCCGGTTTTTCAAGCACAAGAAACCTCTCTGGCATGGAACTGTCGACCCACCATTGCGCACTGTTCCAGTGTGCCTGAGTGCTGTGTATTATGGCATCCAAACTGCAGTAGTGGGTACTGCTCGTGGAGAACTTCTACTGTTTGAACGACACGCTGTTACTCGATGTGTTCAAGCACACGATACGCAGACTAGTGTCAATGTTTGTCTGCTATCGTGCCAATCAATGGTGCTCTTTTCAGCTGGCAAGGATGGCCAAATCAAGCAATGGGACTCTACTCTACATCCGATCGGGTTGCCACTAGATTTACACGCTCTGGTGCACGTCCCCATGGTGAAACCTTCCGCGTCGCCATCTTCTCGGCCTGAAAGTTCACTTGAAGGCGATGATTTTCGTATTTGTTCGCTGGATTATGACGCGCCGCGGAAACGATTCCTCGTAGCTACGAGGGCAGGAAACATTTTTGAGGTAGACGAAGTACCGGACTCCTCTGCTGGGTCAAGCAGCGCAAACAGCGATTTTAAATGGCGCATCGTCGCTTCGGGGCACGCAGGACAATCTACACGCAGCATTGCGACTGCTAGAACTGTTGGTGGGTGTTTCGCCTCGTGTGGTATTGGGGAACGTTCTGTCAAGCTTTGGAGCCTACGCCGTCGCGCGTTTGTACAGCATTTACGCTTTCCAGGGTCCAGTGCTCCTCCAAGTGCTCTGGAATTTAGTAACGATGGAGAACGTTTGGCGGTGGGCGGCGAAGACGGAACTATAATGCTTGTCCGGCGGGCCGGATCAGCCTCAACTGGCATGATGACGATCGAAACAACGATGAAAAACACAAGTTCAGCCGTTGTTGCAATGCGCTTCGGGCCAACAGACCCTTTGCTCGCAGTGGCACGTGATAATGGGTTTATTTACCTGTACAGACTCGAGCTTGGACGTCGTCGGTTTTCTCGACACATGCTTCTAAAGCCTCAAGCAGGCGATGGCAATGCCGAGAATTCATATGAGGTAACACCCGCTCACGCCCTAGACTTTAGTATCGATGGATCCTTCCTCCGAACGCAGCATGGTAACTCGTCATTGTATTTCTGGGATCTTCGCCAGCGTGCCGGCACCCGCATAACGTCGGTGGCCACCCTCCGTGATGTTCAATGGCACACCCACAGCACTTCTATCTCGTGGAGTGTCGGCGGATTGTCATTCAGCCCTCGCGATATGGATACTGGGGTATGTGTTGATGCTAATGCAACTCGAGGACTTACTCTCCTTCTCAACAGCGACGGTGACATTAACCTGACGGCGTTCCCATGCCCACCGTCCAGTTCAGCAGCTGAGGACAGCTCTCAAAATTGCTGGCTGTCTCGGACCGTGCCTCAAGCTCATCTCACGAAGCCAGTCTCACTAGCTCACTCGTCCACTTGCCAGCCACCAATGTGCGGAAGCTTTGCTTTGCGTGGAAATTTGGTCGTCACTGGCAGTCAATATGACCCTGCGATCTGCCAGTGGCGTGTCTTGAAAGAACTCAGCGATGTTCAGCCTCGACCTGAATGCCTATACGACCAAGGACTACGTACACGTTTGCACACCTTGGGTTTAAAAGACGTCTACTTTGATTATGGGAGGTTGGACGATGATGAAGAAGACGACCAACCTGTGAATGGAAGCCAGCGTATTTTGCCAAAAAGGGCTGGTGGTAATGTTTCTCAAGCAGTTGTTGTACGAGGGGTTCCCGAAGTCTCATCCCAACGCTCCGAGGCGTCTGATTTAGCATTAACATTATCCTATGTGTACGGACTGAATCACCGCTCTATGAGTGTGAACCAGTCACTTGCTTGCCTCGGAAACGGATCCTACGTGTATGGAGCGGGATCATTGCTGGTTCTGCGTCACTTGCATGCTTTTGGGACCAGACAACGAATTGTGACACCTGGTCTTCAGCACTCAGTATCATGTCTGGTTAAACACCCCTCTGAGCCAGTTTTAGCCGTGGGAAGTCGTCGAGATGACCAAGTTGTGCTTTTGCGTACCGAGAAATCCCCTGCTTCTAGTGGTGAAATGTTTCAGCAAGTCGGGATACTGAAAGCTAGTGTAATTCCCAATGCGTCGAAGACAGAGAAGAAGACACTCATCACCGTTGCATTCTGTGACTCAAACGACAACAGTACCCGAACTATCCAAAGTGACTTAGCTGCGGTTATTTGGAAACATTCTCACAGCCATGTGCACACGCTAGTATTTTACTCGTGGAAACGTCAACTCACGTTGGCTTACATGCCTATGACACGGCTGCCTGTACTCTTCGGGAAATTTGCTGGAGCGTCGAACACGGGGGCTCATTTTGTCAGTGGGGGCGTTGACCATGTGGCGTTTTGGCACTTAAACCCGGCAACAGGACACGTGACAACACAGCAAGGGGTATTTGGTCGCCACGCACTAGTGCAAACGATGCTGTGCTGCGCTTATGTTGATCCTTTTGTGTTGACAGGAGGTGAAAACGGCTCTATTGTGCTTTGGGAGAGTGGCGTAGCAGCGTTTACAATGCATGCATCGAGTTCCGCTAGACATAGCACAGCAGGGGACGGAGTAGTGGCATTAGAGCACTTGCAAAGTTCGCAAGTGGTGTTGGGTGCCTTACGCAATGGGTCGCTAGTTGTGTGGAAGTACACAAGCGCTCGTAGTCCTACACGCGAGCTCAAATATTCTAGAAGCCGAGTTCAAGCGAACACGTTCCTTCAGCACATCCAAGTGATCATGATGTATGACCCTGGAATGCCAATATCATCCAAAACAATACCCCCGATGGCTTCGCCACTCAGTGATGATGTACACATCCAAGGCATGAACCTGCTGGATGATGCTGCGGTAGCTGCCGTGGTACTTAGCAATGGTGAAGTGCTTTCAGTGGATACGGAGTCGATTATCGAGGCCTCGGCTGAACCAAGTCAAGCTAGTACTACAATTAAGACCGAAGCCGGCGAGAAAGCTCGAACTCTCTTGAACTTCAGCAATGCAATTAACGATATAGCGCTGCATCCAAGAGACCTACGATGGGCATCCGCAAGTGCTGATGGTCACATTTACGTATGGAATCTAAACACAAATTTGCAGTCGCAGAAGCAAACAATGCCAAATGTGCCTTGTTCATTGGCATGGAGTGCAACGGGAGATCATCTAGCTGTGTCTCTCCTTAACGGTTGTGTAACTATTCTGAATGGGACGACACTCGAACTGTTGCTGCAGTTTACTTGCGGTGACGCAGAAAATACTTCGAACGAGCATACAATCTTTCCAAAATGGTGTAATGTAGTGAAGTATTCGCCACTATGTAGCCAACCTGGGTCGAGTGCAAGCCGCAACTGGTTGGCTTTAGCGTGTCGAGACTTCAATATTTACGTGTACTCGTGGGATAGCGCTGGGGCGGATACTTCACCTCCAGTCTACACACTTCAGCATACATTTGTTGGCCACACGGCTCCAATTGAGGCTTTGGACTTTTCGTTGGATGGGGAATGGCTGCAGTCTGCAACTTCGAGCATTGACCGTCAACTGATGAGGTGGTCACTGCTAAAAGAACCCCTTTCGAGTGAAAATAATACCCCTAAAAGAGATGGATGGGATCTTCTTGACGATGCATGGGCTTCGTGGACAGCTACATTCGCAGGCCCAGTTGAAGGACTTGCAGAATGTTGTGGAGTTGGTAAGACCACAACCTTAGCACGTATTAACTGCGAGGCTATAAGTGACAAAGGCTCCAACAGTGCTTCAACCGTTAAGTATTGGAGTTCAACGCTCCCCGTAGCAGCCGTAGGGCTTGACAACGGCCACATGATACTAGTATGGTACCCACTGACACGTGGAGATGTCACTACTCCGGCGTTTATTGCTGAGTCAGAGCGCTTTAGCGATCCTGCGGCCGTTACGAAGGAGTATGTGGGTTGTTTTTCACGTGGGTCTTTAATACGACGCGTAGGTTTCAGCTTTGCAAATGCGTTCGTCGTAGCACTCGCACGAAATGCAAGCGGGAGTACACAGATACTTATCTGGAAAACTGACTACGACGACGAACTCCGTTTACGCCAGCGATTTGCGCTGAAATCTACAGTATCGTTGGAGCCAGATCCATATTGGTACCGATGCCCCGTTGACAGAACACTCTTTGAGGAATGCATACGACTTTCACGCACAAACGAACCAGCTCGCAGGGCTATTCAACAGGGCGATGAGGGCGTCGGCGAAAGTGAACTTGATAGCCCTGAAACTGATGAGGAACTCTACCTGGAGTTCATCTATGGCTTCAATCCTGGTGCTACGGGTAGTCGAAATGTTTTTTACGCAGACGATGCTTGGGAAATCGTGTACGCAGCTGGATCTAGCGGGGTAGTGTATAATACGAAGATGCAAACACAGCTACTTAATTATCGAACGGAGCCTGACCGCCACACCACTATATCGGCATTGGCTGTGCATCCGAAGGGGGACTTGGTAGCATCAGGTGAATGTCTAGTGACAACCTCTTTAGCCACGCGAAGTAGACGGCCACCTGAAATCATTATTTGGGATGCAAACAGCGGAAGCACGATCATTCGGATCGCTACGAAGCAGCGCCCAGGAGTGTTGTTGCTGGAATTCAGTCCTGATGGTCATCGACTGGCATCGGTCAGTATGGGACTGGATCATACGTTAGCGATATATGCGATTTCTGGTGGGGAGAGAGAAGGTGGGCGACTTCGTACAACTTTGATAGCGAATTGCAAGACCTCCACTCGAAGGGTATGGGGCTTGAGCTTTGGTGAGGACGGTGAGCTGGTGACGTGCGGTGATCAACACATTCTCTTCTGGCAGCAGAGCGCAGTAAGCTCAGGAAGAAGCGGAGATGATGAGAATCGATTTACAGGATTGAAGAGCGGTCTTTTAACCAGCCACAAAGAATGCGATCCTCATGCTACTCTACTACAGGTCGCGCACCTGACTAGTCGAGCGCGAATGGTAGTATCCAGTCAAGCTGACGGAAGCTTATATCTCTGGAAAGACCGTATTTGTGTAAGCGTTAGGCGTAATGCACATGGTGACGCTCCTATTCCAGCACTAGCCGTTGATCGCAAACAATCGCTGTTGTTTTCAGCAGGGGAAGATTCTCGTATTTGCGCCTGGAATGTACAGCTCGAGCTGGTTCGCGTCGTGGCTAATATCGCTGAGCTTAACGCTGGAAGTTTAGGCTTGATACCACTGACTAGCACAAAAATTCAGTCACTTGCCGTTCGAGATGGTCACTTTCTCTTTACTACCGCAGGAAGTGAAGTTTGTGAGCTTGTGGAAACAAGGTCCCAAGGATTCATGGAGAAAGACTGGAGGCTCCATGTTTACATTCGTGGCCATGCAAACGGTCAGCTGTGTGGACTTGCAGTACATCCGTGCAAATGTGCTCAATTCGCATCTGCCGGCGACGATGGTGTCGTCCGCCTTTGGGACGCAGCTACTCGCTCGCTACTGGCCTTTCATCGCTGGGAGTCCGCTTCTGAGTTTCCAACACGGGGAAGTGATGAGCTAAGGGCACTTGCGTTCTCCGCGGATGGAAAGCACTTGACTGTGGGAACCATCGATGGCACTGTCCGCGTGCTCTCTGCCGGACTTGACAGCGTCGTGACGCAGTGGTGTTGCTGGCAAGATCAGCAACATGGTCATGCCGTCCTGTCATTGCAGTACTCGTTAGATGGGAAATTTCTCGCTGTCGGGTGCCAAGACGGCACCGTCCACATGTACAACGCGGCTAGCTATCGCAAGATCACAATTCTGCGGGCTTCGATTTCAAGCACAAACACCATTGGTCTTGCCTTCGCTCGAGACCGACCAGTGCTTCGCGTGCAGTGCAATGGAGCTGGTAAGCAAGAGGTTTGGTTCTGGGAGCTTGGCACTTGGAAAGCATTGCCCATCGTTCAGGTGCGTGATATCCACTGCGAATCCAAACGACACCCGTCGCTCGTGCATGGCACCACCCGCTGCGACGACAGCAACGTTGCAGAAGCGGCATTTGAGGGACACGCAACACCTGTCACGAGTTGGGCTGTGACCAAGAACGAACACTTCTTACTGTCCACTGGAGGTGCCGATCGCGTTGTCTGCCAATTCCGTCTACCACCTCGTTCGGCTGTAATGCATAAATGACTGTATGTTGACCTGTATATTGACCATTTCCCCCCAAATATGGTGCTGTCGGCACAATTTGATTTGTAGAGGGCCCAATTCTTTTACATTGAAATATGAATTGAATTTACAGTTAATAGAATAGAGGCGATGAGCCTGATATACCCCAAGTGGAGCTACAACCTGAAGGGAAGAGTTCAAGCGCAAGAAAAAACAATATCATATGGTATGGGTACTGTATTATCATGCGTCCAAGTTTTGTGAGATTGTCGTCGCGAGGCATATGCCGCTACTCGGGTTCGACTTGATTACAGTGAGAAGACAGCAGTCGAATTCCTTGATGCGTTCGGTCATCAATTTGGTGTCCTTGATTTTATTCGCACTAACAGCGATCCGGCACAGCTGTTGAGTGTGAGGCTGAACTCGTGGGTTCAGCTTGTGGCACCACATTGCGCGAGCCATGGATATTAAATACCGCACGCATATAATAGTGATGAACATGATTCGTGGGCCACACGAACGTGTATCTTAATATTCCTCATCAAATGACGCGTACTATGATGGCCTACAACTTGTACGCAATCATGCCGTGATTAACGGCGATGATACAGTATCTATGTTTCCATTACTTGATAGTACAGTAGTGACACCCCTCAGCTGACATTGCTTGGGGGGCCAACGTTAGTCCCTCATTGACTGACACTGTAAAATGGGGCTTCATCAGTATTTGGGGGTGGCAAACGCAGAGAAGGCCACAATATCCGGATAGATGTACATGTATTGTGCTTTGCAGGCATTTTGTCTAAACAACGGTCTAATTCGTTGTTTTAGCAAATCATGAAGATTAACCCATCCTTGAGTTATGGCATACTAAGACTTACTGTATAATAGCTGCATAACTTAGGCTCATTCTCAACCGGACGCATGCGGCCGCATGCGTCGAAAAAGTAAAAAAAGGTCACCGTGCGTCGAATTCCACGCATGCGTTCCAGAGGACGCATAGGACGTAGGGGACGCATATCGAGGAGCAACCAATCAAAAAGACTTTGCTGCGATCCATCTCGATGCACATGAATCATATGATATGATCCATTTCTTGTTCTGCCTGTTCAAATTCGCTTCTGCCTGTGCGTAGCAAACCCATCGCTGAAAAGAATATTCACCAAACGAAACATGCAGTGCTTCGTTCGAACTGATTTCCCATCTACGATGACCTCCTCAACCGTATCACCAGGAACTTTAGCTGCATAGGCAGCCTTTGAGGCATCATGACGCTCTAAAGCCGAAATTCGTAGGTCCTTGTTCATTCCCGAAGGCACACGCAGTTTCCGGCGCGTACACTCCTTCCGAATTTCGTCTGCCGACCAATCCTCGTACGGAAGCGTTGGGTCGTGCTTCTTCTTAGACTTTTTGATCGACGTGCTTTTCCTCCTTGCCACAGGACTCGAAACGATCAGACTCTCCACAGAACTGTCCGACTCGAGAATCGAGCCCTCTGGAGGCAGGCTTCTCGATAACATGCTGCTAGAGCTGGCCGTTGGGGGGGCAGAAGTTCGTCAGGAGTTGCTGCATCACCTGGTTCTGACCAAACGAAGCTGCTGAAGGAGGCGGGGCCATCGCTTGCAGTACAGATTGATTCGTTATAAACGAAGCACCCAGTGGAGGCGGCACTTGCTCGACTTTGCTCGACTGGACGCGTGACGTCTCCATCGCCGAGCTGTGCCTCGCCGTGCTGTGAATGGAAGTATCTGAAGTTTTCTTGCGACTCCATAATCTACAGTGCACTGGGGTTAGCTGATTCGGCTAGCACAAGACGTGTAGCTCCCTTGCCTCGACCTCTGCTGGGCTTCAACAGCTGTAAAATGCAGCGGCCATGCGTCTAAATTCGACGCATGAACCGTTCTCAACCGATGCGGCCGCATGGTGCAAAAATATGCGATGCGCTGCGGCCGCATGCGTCGTCCGGTTGAGAATGGGCCTTACGGTATGCAGCTAAGTCTTCGAAGGAGAGGGGTTTAGGTGGCTAAAACGACGAATAAAGGTTGTGTTATTAATACACTCGATGTCGTTGAATGGCTGGAGTAAAAACGACAATACCATGGTCGGGGTCAGTCTAACTCTTTCTATTTCTGTTGCGCTTTCGTAATTACCGGGCTGGTGTACTTGGTACTTGAAGTCGAACAGAATTGGCACCCCGTACGTTGTCCGACACTTGGAAAATAGCTTCCCGGCTTTAATCGAGAGGTAGACCTGCATTGTGTCTGGAATTGGCAATGGCATGGCATACTATGGAATTGGCAATGCCTAGTAGTAGGCATATACTATGCCATGCCATTGCCAATGTCATGCCATTGCCAATTCCATAGTATGCCATGCCATTGCCAATTCCAGACACAATGCAGGTCTGAGACTGTCTCAGACCTTAGGTCTGAACAGTGCTCGGAAAATACCATACCTGCAGCACATGAACGTAATAGATAAACAATAAAACCACAAAAAATAGTTCATGATTGTCAAATACAAAATATCTTGCCAGATCAAATGATAACTTGCTCTAGCAAGGCACTGCATCTTCACATTTGCTGGTAGACCGCGTTTACTGTCTCCATGTCCCAGTACCTGCGGTTTGACCTCAGGAATATTAACAACTCCATGTTAATGGGCAACAACGATGCTCGCTGCGGCGTCAGTATCAGCTTCGCCTGTGAGAACAGCGCGGTTACTCGTTGGCGGGAGCTTCATAAGAAGCTCCGAGTAAACCGCCGCTGACGGGAACGCCACGGCCGTCTTCTTGGCTCTCAGAATGGCAGTAGCAAAATCTTCTCCCAGCTCGCTGTCGTCGTCCTGCTCCTTGCGCTTAGAGCCCGTTACCGATGCCGCTTTTTCAAATGCCCTAGCTGCAAGCCACCCAGTAGTATGTATCGTTGTGGTATGTGAGTGGTGGTGGATGAACGACAGTTGTTTTAGCTTCGAGTTATGTTTACCGCTGGGAGTAACTCTAATGACTTGCTTGTTGGTTTAGAGCCCTTATCTGCATGACAAAATTCGTGCAAGGCACAATAATTTTTGGGAATTAGGAATGTTTTATTAATAGCTTAACCTAATAAAACAGTACATTTCGTTAAAAGCACCGCAGTACTACCACAATAATGGAGACGGACGCCGTGGAGCTCGCGAGCCTCTCCGCGGCGCCACCCACGCGACATCTGAGCACGTCCGCCGCGGAGGAGGAAGAGGAGATGCCGCTGTTGTTCATGGACGAGCTGCCGCGCAATTTCCAGCAGAGCGCGCAGCTGGCGGCCATCGCGACGTTCATGGCCTACAGCGACGACGAGGGCACCGCAGAGCACGACGAAGTCGCCCCCGGGGTCGGGAAACCACGTCGTCCAACTCGCCACAAGTCCACGAGAGCAAAACGGCGCCAAGAACCTTACGCCAAGCCTCCCACCACGGCCAAAGAGCCCAAAAACAGGAAAAATAGGGACAATGCTAAGGCAGCGGACACGAAAGAGCTGCAGCTCTTCTTGTCCATGTTTCATGTTAGTTAAAACAGATGAAGGCTTCCTGGGGGTTGCCATGTTGAGTTTGGTGCACTTTGCTGGGGGGGGGGTCAAAAAGTGGGGTGGGAGGGGTATGACGTACTGGGGCCGTTCTACTGCTCGGGGGCGGGGGTGGTTGGCTGGTACAGCTCGCTGATGCGCGCAGCCCACGCGAGGTGTTGGTCGTTGTCGAGCTGTTGGCGTGGAGGAGACGGTGGTGCTTTTTTAGGGGCATGTTGAGTTGCTCGAGGTGGACCGGGTCGGTGCACAGGTTTGGACGCTGTGGAAGTTGACGCTGCAGGAGGCTTTCTCGAGGAGGGAGCTCGTCGCTGCCTTTGGAGTAATTTCTCAATGCCCGGAGAAACTTCGCTTGTGGCCCAGTACGTCTTTGACCTGGACCTACGAGGATCAGTGCTGTTCCTGACTCGGGGAACGAAGTGGGGCGGCGAGTCTTGGTTTGACACCACCTGCTGGACGAACTCGTCCATGAAAATGCGCTGTTGCAGACGCAGTGCGCGATCCATTTCAGTTTCAACGCTCAGATCTTCAAGTTCGTTGCCATCGGATCTCTCGTCTGGGGCTTCATTTGCGTCACCCTCGGCGTAGTGCGGGGGTAGCTCATTCAACAACTTGTTGTTGGGGCTTGCCTCGAGATGGTTGTCATCGTATTGCGATGCAACATGTACTCGGTCGTCAATTAGTTCTTGATGATCTTCTGGTGGCTGCAGTATTGGGGGGCTGAAGGCTAATGAGGACTTCATCCGCAGACGCAGAGACGATCGAGAACGAGATTGTCCAACAGAGCCTTTGTCAGATGATGTATTAGAGTGAGCGCCGGCTGCTGTGTGCCGATGGTTCGGGTAATCATCTCCTGTTGGTCCGAACGAAAAACTTGGTCGCTGCTCAAATGTAAGTTTCTCGGACCGCTGAATATTGTAAGCGCCGACACCTATCCGTTCGAAGTTAGCAACTTAGTAAACCAGCTTAGTATTTCAAACGCAATAGACTTGCTGTTTACCTGGCGAATCCTTGGACATGAAATGGCTGCGTAAGTTGGTGGGTTTAATACTTGGGGACTTACTTGCTAGCTTCGCGATGCTAGACTTGGGCTCAGGAATGGACGGCTTAAACGCCCAATACGATGGCGTTGTTACCGCATACGGCGGGGGAAACTGCGTTTGAGCAGTATCAACGTCACTTCGTTCATCATTTTTTCCAGATATAGTAGACTCGGGGTACGGAGGCGGAAATTTAGGTTCAACTTGTGGTGGATGGAGTACCTGTTCATCTTCGGTAGGTGGAGAGGCCGAGATTTTCGAAACTTGACCATTAGATTGAAGTTGGATCGCTTTCAGTGCCTCGATAAAATGCTTCAGCTTTCCCGACATAGCGGAGTCGACATCGATGTTGTTTTCAAGCTAATTCAAAGTATAGCAAAATGTGGTATTAGATTCAACCACGTCATTTTCAAAAAAGAATGCATGCGCACCATTATATGTACACTTTGCTGGCAGGCGACGGCGGCAAGATACGTAGCTCGTACCGCCGGATTCACAGCATAAATGCTCGCGTCCTGGTACACTTCTGAATCAATGTTGGGTAGAATTTGCCGAAGTAATATTATTGCTGATTCGAGCTGTTGTTGCAATTGGCTACCAGGTTTCTCACACTCATCGTCCATCTGCTCTATTGGCTGCTCAAAAGGGTCACCTTCAACTGGGGCTTCATTGACATTTGCGTCCGATACACTTGGTGCACTCCCATGAGCTGCATTTGTCGATGTGACTTCATCACTCCCTGCGGGTGTGTTTTTAGGTATGTTACTGTCCTGAGTGGTGTCGTCCGACCCCGAATCCCGTGTACCTGTTACTTTGGAGGAACTTTTACTTCGTTTTCGCGTTATTGACTTTCTCCTTGTTTGCGCTGAATCCGAAGGTAC
This sequence comes from Phytophthora fragariaefolia, assembly GCA_030267785.1. NCBI lineage: Eukaryota > Oomycota > Peronosporomycetes > Peronosporales > Peronosporaceae > Phytophthora > Phytophthora fragariaefolia. The sequence goes on along the minus strand of BSXT01000474.1, from coordinate 25,567 downwards.
TGCAGAGGGGAGAGACTCTGTAGATTTTGAATGGGCCCGTGCTCTCTCGGATGCTATAACATCGATCAATAATCGAAAAAAGACAAGTCGTTGGGCACAAACAACACTTGATAGCTGCGTCTTCGTCACGAGCTCTACCTGGCCATAACGGAATGATCTGCATCAGTTCTTGGTCTTAACATCCAAAGAAAAATGCAATACGTACTGGTAAGAAGAGTAAAAAGTTATGGTAATCATCGGTTTGCCTCTCTGTCGTCACAGTTCCATTTACAGCAATGCAGCTCAGCAAATCTTGAGCTAGATCGAACGATGACCGCAAGCGCTGTCTGAGAGGTACATCAGGGGGCTCCTTCATCTGATAGTTGGAAAGTTGTATCACCAAATCTTGAAGCTTCGGAGAAAGGGGGATCAGTGTAAGCTGTTTCTGAAGATGACGATTTAAAATTGCAAGTTTGTCCTCGTTCAAATGCCTTTTCGTAATTTTCATGACCAAATTTCGCAATTGCGGCAGCTGCCCGAAAGGTATGAACCAGCTTGCTTGTAGATGTGTATTCATCGGTATATCTTCAGAAGGTCCAGTGTTGAGTGCAGTTGTGAAGCCGAGAGGACCAGCTATCGTCCCCCTTCGATCAATAGTGCTTGATGATGTGAGTTCATGAGGGTCGAAGAGCTCGCGAAGAAGAATCTCAAGTTCCCCTTGTGTTATGTACACACCTTGGATATTCGCAGGTTCTTCTACCTGTTCAAGAGCAGTCGCATGAAGACGCCGAAAGCATTTACACACTTCTTCAAGAGCTTTCTCGGTGCAAAATCGAACTTGTGTCAATGATAAACCGGCTAATTCGAAAGGTGAGCGTGTAGGAATGTTAGTTTGTGGTCGGCGACTTGCTTTAATCCGGTTCTTCTTTGCTGCTGCGTTGTTCGCTGCAGTAGTGCGCAATACTCTCTCTCGATACCGTCTTTGACTTGCTTGAATATGCTCATCTAGTTTTCGCTCTCGCTCTAGCTTGGTCTTTAGTGAAAGCCTCGATGACACGGAACCTAATGCAGAGTCCGCATTGGATTGATTGTCTGCCTGAGAGTCCTTGTCTTCATCACCTTCTTCATATCGCGGCCCAAAGATTTGGGCCCACATAACCTTTGTGTCTGCAGCAAAGTCCGCAGTAAGTGAATCTAAAAACCCGGCTGGCTTTGCGACTAAAGGTGCTGATTCTTGCTCGGGTGTCAACTTCATGTTACTAGCTTGCTTTTCACACGCAGTGTGTTCTAAAGTTGATTTTCCGTCTTGTGGTTCCACTACATCGACAGCTTGCTGGTCAGTTGGTTCTTGGACATTGCAATCTGTTGCTTCGACGGGGCCAGCAGGTATTTGATCTCGGACCGGGCTCTGATCAGTGTGGTTAGTCGGAGACATTGTTACCTCGCTAGGATCTGCCGATTCAGCGAATGTTTGATCTTCAACCGGGGTTCCACCGCTATTGATTATCGAAGATAGGGTTTCCTCGGTTGAATCTGTCTCTGCAGCAGGCGATGATATTTGAGTTGTGCGAGTTTGAGATTCCCCTTCAGCGTACTGAATTTCTATTGCTGGGGCTGCTTCACCTGTTTCTTTGACCATTAGCCTGACCTCACCAACCTTCGCCTCGGCTTGTTCCCTCTCTGGGATCGACAACAGTTCCGAGTTGCCTCCTTCATGGGTGACAGTCGGCGCTTCTGCCTCAATAGCATTGACATTGTCGCCGCTGCCAGAAGTTGACTGACCTTCTACGACAACATCTACGCCGGCCTCACCCTCGTGGTTGTCTAGCTCTGCGCTGGCCATCCATTCCTCGTTTCGCGGTCAGCTTTAGGCAAGCGCACGCAGTAATCGCCACTAACAGGGCTCCCAAGGATAGAAGACAATGCACTTCGGAACCGAAATACATGAAGTCGTTTCGCAAGGGCTGAAGCCCAATGTGCGTTATAGTAAATGTTTCGTTCGGTTAGCTAAAGAATTACTTCGCACTAGTATGACAGACACTCAACATGCCTCGAAATGGTTGACGTCCTGCTTCACCATCCTCTTACTCCCTCCCTGGTCGTCGCCTGTACTCCTTCACTCAAACAGTCCAAATGGCCAAACCATCACTGTTGTCGCTTGATATTCTTTGATATGATCGAATTTGTTTAGCCTTCCTCAATCCATCGAGGGCTCAGGAAACGGCTCATTCGTGAGCAAGTAGCGCCAGATCATCCAACCAAAGCATTCGACGTGGAGCGTCACGCGGTGGCCGTTGCCGAACATGATCACCATCGATCCCGCAAGTGGCGGTGTCGATTTGGTTGTCCACGAAATAAAGTACAGGTTGGATGTGGGCGAAAACGGCTGGATATCGAATTCCGAGAAGCGGTCGCCGGGTGGCAGGCGGAATAACCATGCCCAGAATGAACGGATCTTGCCTTTGTTGCGCATTCGCAGCGAAGTGCGCCAGAAATCCTTGATGCTTTCAATGCCGTAGTAGCAGCGCGATGGCATCGATACAGCCAGCACCGAGTTCAGGTCCCAGATGGAGTCCGCGTCCAGAACAAAGTCCTTCGGCAGACTCTGCGTGAAAATCTCTTTAATCTTCAGCAAAATATCCATCTGAATGCCGCGCGTCAACGACGACCGCTGCTCCTCGTCCAGTTCCGTGTTCTTCACGAGCATCTCGGAAAGTGCCTGGTTCTCGGCAGCAAGCGACTCGGCCTTGTGCTGCAGGTACTCGAGCTTGAGAGCCTGACGCTGGCGGCACTTCTTCACGGCTGCACGGTTACGCTCTCGTTTCTGCTCAGACGAGTAGTTCATGCTCTTGCGTCCGCAGCGGCGCTTGGGCTGTGAGTCATCATCGTTTCCTACAGACGGCGACGCAACCGCAGAGTCCACTGGCGAGTTCTTGGCCTTCGCCTCGGTGAGCTTCATCAGTGCTCCAGACCGTTCAGGTGTTGGCGAAGCTCCAGCGTCAGAAGGCGGGGTCGCATCCGACCGAGGTCGCTTGGCCTTTTGCAGGCGTTCGACCGGCAGACTCAGCCGCGGGCGGCCCAGTTGAGCACTGCTACTTGGTGGCATGTTCGCCACGACGTTCGAGCCGTTGCCTCTTCCTCTAGGCGACAGGTTCACGTAGTTGTTGTTCTGGGAAACACTGGAGCCTGTGGGGGTCGGCACCAGCTCCTCGTACACAGCGCGGCTCTCAGGCCCGCGGCGGTCTCGCGGCAGCTCCGGGTCGTGGAACGGCCGCCTGCCGGCCATCATGACGTCGTTGTCGCTGGCGCGATCCGCCGCGTGCGGCCTCCTCGGCATCTGCTGGTGCAGCCGCTGGCGCTGCGGCGGCAGCTGCGCGTACTCGCGCCGCCGGTGCATCGCCGACGGGGGCACCTCGTCCGGGTACATGTCCAGCATCGACGTCTCCAGCGGCAGCTCCTCCGCCCGCGAGGTGAACGCGGGGCTGTGCGTGAGCGGCGGCGGCGCGTTGAAGCGTCGGGCCTGCACGGCCCTGGCGTGGGGCTCCCGCAGGCCGCCGCTCGAGGAGCGGCCGAAGGCCTCGAGCGGCGCCGACGCGGGCGGCGCTGAGCTGCGCGGGATGCGGCGCGGCGGGTCGAAGTGCATCTCGTCCGCGGGGCCGTCGCGCGCGCGCGCCTCACGCGCGTACAGCTCGTGCTCCGCGTGGCTGGGCGCGCGGCGGTACGCGTGCGCGGGCTGCGCGACCTCGCGCTGGTACTGGCGCTGCTGGTGGTAGCGCTGCAGCTGGGCCTGGCTGTGGCGCGGCGGCTGCAGCTCGTAGCCCATCTGGAAGGCGCGCGCGCGCGCGGCCTCGTAGTCGTCGTCCTGCAGCACGTCGGCGTCCAGCGGCAGCGGCGCGTGGTCCGCGGGGAACGCGCGCGGCCCGCGCGTGGCGCCGCTCTTGGGGGTACGCGCGCGGAAGGCGCGCGGGTCCTCGGGGTCGTACGCAGGGGGGGCGTCGAAGGGCCAGTCGCCGAGGCCTTGCGCCTCTACAGCTGTGCCATCATGATGGAAAAGATCATCCCAAACAAAATAAAAGTTAAAAAAAAAACGTCGTAACGGTCAGTTAACTGCTATGTATCGGCGCAACGTACGCCAGCGGCGAGGAGGCGGCTCTCGGCCGGCCATGAGGGGGCGGCGGCTCTGGCGCGGCACGGGCTGCAGTGTCTTGACCAGGTCGCTCGCGGACAGGAACGCGTCGCCCGCTTCTTCGTCCGCGTCCCAGCGCGGAGGCGGCGCGTGGCGCGCGGGGCCGGCGCGCGACGCGGAGGCGGCGCGGAAGCGCCGGGGCGAGTGCATTCTCGCTGTGCTGCAGAGCGGCACTGGGATCCGGCGGACGGAAAAGGGAGAATGGATGGGGTTTCAAAAAATTACGGCGCTTACTCAGCCAAGAGGAGGCGGTTATTCTTGCACGGCTCTGGCTCTATAACTGTCCTCCTTCCACACACACACAACCCTCGCAAAAACGATACACCTTTCTGAGCTGATATCACTGGGATACAGTGGCACATCTCAGTCTGGTAAATACTTGAAATCGTTATGACCCCCTCAACCCGCCCCTACCCGCGTCTGACGATTGATAACAGTTTTTCTATTCTTGCAGCCTGGATATAAGCTATTGCAGGGAAGCTTTCGAAACCGGATATAGGGTGGGCAGTAAAGACGAGACGAACGCATCTCCGAGCACACGTGCATCACCCGCTGCGCGTGACGCCCAGGCCCTGGGCCCCAGCCTGGGGCCCAGCCTGGGGCCCCAGGCTGGGCGTCACGCACAGCACTGCTGCCAGCGGGGTCCCCGCCGGGGAGGCTCCAGTGGAGCAGCTGCTTACTGGGACTTGGCTCCACTGCGTGGGTACTGTACTGATCGGTGGCGACACGAGACGATCCATCGTGAAATCGCGTTGTTCGCTTACAGCAGTTCATCTGCCAGGAGCCAGCCTTAACGATTACCAGTCTCAAGTTGGGGCCAGGTGAGGATCATCACCGGCCGAGACAGCGCGCTCGCTACGACTGTGGTGAAACGCAGTCTAGGAATACTAGAGTAAAGAGTGGAGCCTCTTGTTTGGGTTAGACAGAGACCTACTGAGTCAAGAATGCGGGGCACCATGCTATTGCAGTGGTCAGTTCGACTCCAGCGACGCCATCCGCTGGAGCGCCGCGCGTGAGTCGACATTGCAGCTGTCAAGCCTTACTTAAGGGGCTTGGCACTGTGGTGCTGTCCTGTGTCCCGCACGCTTTTGTCGCACGCCGTCGTTTTGTGTTGACCCGAACGTATTCTTAATTAAGGAGGATGGTTGACCCATCCTCATATTTCCTTATCACATTTCCCCTTGCTCGCTAGCTCCTGTAGATAGTTCTGCAGTTACGCGATATGGCTGGCACGAGCAAGCACTGCTTGCTGAGCACTGCTCGGCGAGCAATGAGCCGCCCACTGGGTGTGCTGCTCACCAAGCCCTTTCCAGTGCCGTCTGAACGAAAATTATACGGAAAAGGTTCTTGCGATCGGCATAGCGAGGTTACGTCTACCGTCGCTGGGAGTATGCGGTCAATCCGTAGTTTGCCAGTCTCCCGTATAGCTACACGGCATCAGCGTCGCCGAGTCGGCGAGACCTATGCGTGCACGCCACTAGCCTTTAGACTCGCGGGTAGCTCAACTAAAAGGCTGGCTTATCGGCGTGCAAGAGCAATAGGAGTCTCCACGAGGCGACGTGGATGGCACGGATGCTTTGCTGTTGTGCTTTAAACATATTCGAGGAAAAACATTACACTGAAATCGTTTTTACCTATTTGCTGGGCCCAATCGGACAGGAAAATGCTCGCCGACACAAGCACGAAGTTGATGCCTTTTGGCGGCGGCAGGGCTCACTTTGACGTAAGTCTTGAAACAAGACGATGTGGTCTACGACAGTTTTACTATTGATCCAATAAATTTCGGTAGGATAACTAAGATTGAGTGCAACTGTGCGCAAAATTTTTGCACAGTTCTATATAATAGTACTTATTGAAGTATTGCTGAAGACTGAGCCTTCAGACTCGCATGGCTTACAGTATATTTTCCTCTTCGCATCTACATGTCGTTGAGATCGCTTCCTTTCACATGATGAGTTCGATGGAATAGGCCGTAAATGGCGACGTAGGTTCATTCTGAAGACGGGGGCTAAAATTGCATATCGTTCTTAGCAATATCTGGTAAATGCAAATACGAAACGTAGAGGCAACACCCTGGTGGGCACTCCACAGAGCCAAGTCCTCCATCATGGCAGCTCTTGGTAACAGGACTGCTTGTCCGAATCGGGACTCGGCGCTTTCGGAGTCAGATCCGCCTTCACACTGGAAATAGCTGCAGTTCTTATCGTCTTGTCCGGCCACACCTCCGCATCATTCCACCTGGCCAAAACTCGGGTCAAAGCGCGAGGACGACCATCGCCGATAAATAGGGAGCAAGTTGTAGCACGCATTACTCGACAGTCTCAACAAACCTAGAGCCCTTGGGGTTCGAAAGAACCACGCGACTCGAGTTTCTGTAGGACTAAGACCATGGCGTCAAGCATCCCGAGACCGCGGGTGTCTCTGACAGCTGCTCAGGGTTTGTCGCCCGTAATGCGAGTTCCCTTGGGTAGTCGAGTCGTTCTCTCACGTAGACGCAATGGCACTGTGAGATATGTTGGAAAACTCGCAAACGAATCAGGCGAGTGGTACGGTGTGGCTCTGGATGAGCCCAAAGGCGACAACGACGGCACCCGGGGTAAAGAGCGATATTTCTACTGCCCAACAAACCAGGGCCTCTTCGTGCGACGGAAGGAGATATACTGCGTCAAAGAGCCCGGCAACATTCTCAAGGGCCCTCCGTCCCCCATCACTGACGATAGTAGCAGTTGTAGCAGCAGTGTATCGGACCCACACGTAGAAGGGCAAGCTACCGCAAATTCCGACACGTTATCGCCTCCGTTGATGCAAACCTTCAAGGGCTTTCGTAAGCAACTCGACTTCATCTCCCTGAAGACAGTGGGGCCGGGTAGAAGCAGAGAGGCAAGTTCAACGACTTCTCCAACATCAAGCACACCGTCGTCTCCGTCAGCAAGCTCGGGATTGAAGCCACCATCGCCATTTCGACGGTTCTCGTCTTTCACTCAAGAAACGTCGAGTCCTGGAAGCCCCACTAACAAGCTTCCTGCTGAGGATCAACGGAGGCAGTCAGCTATCCCATTGTCACCCAAATCACCCGCTATTCGTCGAATCAACAGCTTCAGGGCTTCAAGCTCGGACCACGTCGACGACTCCATCCGGCCGGTTGGAAGCATATCTCCAGTACCACCAAATCGCTTCAGTAGCTCTCAGCAGCCACCAAGCTATCTTAACCCAGGGAGCGTGGACGCAGCTACAGAAGAAGATAATGTGTTACGGCCCCCCGCACTTTTCCCAGACGAGATGCCATCTTTCAGCGAGAATTCGTTGAATGAGATCTGGCCCGCAATACAAGGAAGAGAAATTGACTCGATCCAGCCAACTTCAGTGGCTGCAACCGATGGACAGGACGATGATCTCGACGTGGTGACAGAGAAGGCTAGCAGGTTTTCCTCTTCGGGACCCTCCTCATGCCAAGCTGATGACTTCACCACAGTCTCAACAGAAGACAATAGCAGCGTCGGTTCATGGAGTAAACAACCTCAAGCGCAACCGGACATCACTGAAAGCACCGCAGCACTATCAACCGAAGTCGCATCGAGAATGATCTCGGTCGGATGTACGGGTGCCTTTCACGTTCCACCAATCGACATTAGCGCGATATCAAGGCCCAGCGAACTCAACCCGACCAGATATTCGCCTGCAGCATCTCCAACAGAATCAGCATCAGGCTGCACTCGCTGCTCTCGCCGAAACAGCTCTATTGTAGAAGTTGACCGCCAGCTCGATAGTTCCCTGGCGACTACAACCGAAAGGACCCAATCCTTTCGTCTAGGGCGCTCAAGCAGCTTCCGAGTTTCTGCCAGTCCGAATGGATCACCTCGGCGCTCACCAACATCATCCTCGGAAAACTCGCCTTCACGACGCTCTAACAGTTTTTCGGCTTTGTCATTTGACCTCGTCGGTGTATTCGACGTCGATGCATGCAGTGACGACGGTCATGTCTCACCTGCAGGCAGCGTTATGCCCAGCCCTCGTGACGATGTAAGCGAGGCCTCTGTAGCGTCGGCGCCTGAACCTCGGGTGAAGGGTGTGCCGCTGTTAAGAAGTCCACGAAGTCGACAAGAACTCACAGCAGTCGAATCTCTCTCTCCAGGCACGAAGCTGATTGAAATGGATACTGAGTCTGGGGATAGACCTCTGTTTTTCCGCCGGACGAACATCGGACGCTCTCCGATGGAGCGCCGATCAAGCTACAGCTCCTTGTCGACGTCTTCGTCACCGCATAAATCTCCGACGTCGAATAGTTCCATCAATGCAAGTTCGCGATCATCTCGAGTTGCAGAACTGGAGCAGGAGATTGCTGCGATGCGTTCAAGCCACGAAAACATCGTGGCAGTGTTGAGAGCTACGAATAAGCAGCACGCTGCCAACGTCCTCGAGTTGCGAGCTCAGGTGGCAGCACTCACCGAGGGCAATATCTGGCTGGAGCGACAGCTCACCGCCAAAGGTGAACTCGTCCGGGAACTTCGCGAGATGGAGAAACAACAGCAGCGCGACTCGGTCAGTGTGGGCGAAGTCGAGAAGATCCTCGAGATCAAGGACGCGCAGATCCAGACGCTCGAGCGTGAAATGGCCCAACTTCGTCAGCGGTTGGCTCGCCTCGAATCGGACAAGGACAGTCAGCTCTATCAACAGTTCCAGCACTACGAAGCCCGCCGACAGCGCGACGAAAAACGTATTAACGAGCTTCGGAAGGAAGTGCTAGCTATGGTGCGTCCTTGTATACTCTCTTCCGGTGTATCGCTACGACTAACCCACAATTTGATCTGTCACTTGCAGTGCAACGAGAGGCTCGAACTGCAGTCCGAAGTGCGCGACCTGAAGGAGATGTCGTTCCGATTCTTTTAAATAAAAGCCCCCAAATTAATCTCGCACCCGTTGTCCTCGACAAAATGTTCCTGGGTTCTTTAGTATGCTCACAAAGACGATGATAGCAACTTTCAGTAGAAATGCGCCGCAGATTCAGCCCTTGGCAGAGGTTTTTAAGCTTGTTCTTATCAAATGGATGCCGCTTTTCTTACGTGCTGAAAGCGGCGGCACCTTCGTCTCGAGACTTGAATTCCCACCGAAAACAGTCTGTCAAAGGTCTGCGGCCCAGAACTTGCTGGTGCGACCGTCGACAATATTCCTGGTTCGTGGCGTGTAGCAGCAAATTGGCGAATGACTTCTTCACGTCGCCCGTCTCGCATTGGTATGTTCTGTTGGTAAGTCGACCAAGACACACATTACCATGGCATACCAAGATATTGATCGGTGCCGCTGATCTTGAACGCGCGCTGTTATCCGTTGACTGCTGTCTATTACCAACTTATAAAAACCACGTAAATCTATCGGGGGAGCACCAAGTGATCAATGTTTAAAATGCTCGCGCCTGCGGCAGCGAGCTACTTCCACTCACCAGTGACACTTCGACCGCTGATAGATATCTGACCTAACTACTTGCAGCCGCGGATCACCACGGCCACGACACTGTTCGGCTTTGCTCACGCACTCACTCGCGTATGGGAAACACGAGCGGTGCCGGTGGCAGGGCCGTTTACGCCTTCAAGTCCTTGGCGCGGACCTTCTTCTGGTTCTTCTTCCTCTTCTCCTTGCGGCGCTGGTTGCGCGCCTTCTTCTGCGACTCCGAGAGCCTCTGGTTGTCGTCCACGCGGGCCACATCATCCACGCCATCCGGCGACTCAAAGCCGTCGCTCGAGGTCGACGCCGTCGAAACCGGGGCCTTCGAGATGGACTTCTTGCGGTTGCTGCGCTTCTTCTTGGGCTTCTGCTCAGCCACATCCGCCATCTGCTTGGCCGCAGCCGTGAGCGTCACCACCGAGGCCTTCTTTTCCGTCATCTCCACCTTGAACGAGTGCGAGTTCTCAGGCTTGCTCGTGATCGTCACCGTCTTGCCTACCACCGTCTTGTTGGCTGTCGGCTGACTCGTCACGTTCGTCTCCACAACGGTCGAGCCTCCCGACGTCGTGGTCGTGGTCGTCGTGGTAGTAGTCGACGGCTTGATCTCCTCCACCTTGACCTCTTCAACCTTAACCTCCTGCTTCTTCTCTTCAACCTTGGTCTCGGCCTTGGCCTCCTCCTTCTTCGCCTCAACCTTGACATCCTCCTTCTTAGCCTCAACCTTGATCTCCTTCTTGGCTTCAACCTTGACATCCTCTTTCTTCGCCTCAACCTTGACATCCTCCTTCTTGGCCTCAACCTTGGCCTCCTCCTTCTTGGCCTCAACCTTGGCCTCCTCCTTCTTGGCCTCAATCTTGATCTCCTTCTTGACCTCAACCTTGGCCTCCTCCTTCTTGGCCTCCTCCTTCTCCACGACGGGGGCCTTCTTCGCGTCCATGGCGTTGTCCTTGATGGCGGACACGACGGCAGCGCCAAAGGCGGCGTTCACGAGCGCCTTCTTGCCTTCCTGGGCCTTGTCGGAGAGCTTGGGCGCCTCCTTCTTGTCGGGCTGCGGCTCCTCGACGGGCTCCTCGCTGGCACTCTCGTCGCTGGCCGTCTGCTCCTGCTCGTCGGCCTTCTTCTGCTTGCGCTTGGCCTCCTGCAGGCACTTGTCCACCTGCAGGTACTCGCGCAGCAGCCTCGCCAGCGACTCGGGGCGCTTCTTCTGCGCGAAGAACTTGAGCGCGGCCTGCAGGAAGGCGTCCAGGCGCACCTTGCGCTCCTCGGGCTTGGGCGAGAAGAAGAAGCCGCCCTTGGGCGGGAAGTCGAACTTGAAGCCGCGCTCGGCCGCGCGCAGCTTGTCGTACAAGGCCAGGAACTTGCTGTAGCGGATGCCGAGCGTCCAGGACGCGCCGTCCAGCGTCACGACCGTCGTGTAGGCGTGGAAGCCGTTGTAGTCGAAGCCCGTGACGCGCGCGCCGAGCGTGGCCAGCGACGTGGCGGCCATGGTGCTGCAGCTGCCGGGGGCGGGGGGCGGGTCAACCTGCGGGCGTGTGCGCAGAATCTCGAATGGCGGCCAGCGCGCAGCGAGTGAGTGGCTTACTGTCCCCCGTGCCCGAGACCGTGCGCCTTCCCTCGCCCTACCGCGCAGAAAGTAGCCGGTGGTGGATTTGCTGTCGTCGTGATGTGTCAAGCAGCGCCGGCGCCGGCGGCTGGAGCCAGGTCTTTGCAGCGCGAGGTGCTGGCGCTGGCCGAGCTCTGCGCACGGCACCATCTTGCACGCGGCGAGAGAGCGCGGCGACGGCGACGGCGACGGCCGCCAGGACGCCAGGACGCGAGCCGCTCGACGCTCGACGCTCGACGCTCGACGCTCGACGCTTGACGCGCTTTTACCTGGTGGTGGCCATCACGTCGCTGCTGGAAGATCGCCGCGACAGGTGCATGGGCCGATCCGCGCCAGACTTGAGGCAAGTGGGGAGGCGGCTTTGTCTTCTCCGCGTCTGACTTGGCTGCGGCCGCCTCGGCGTGAGCGTCGCTCTACATGCACCGAGCTACTGCATCTAGTACATGTCGTGTAGTACCAACATGTAGCAAGGCCCGCTCGCTGGTAGAAGCGAGCTGCGCGTTGAAGTGGCCAGGGTTCGGCGATTCCGGCCGCTGGCATTACTCGCTGATGATGCCCGCGGCGTGGCGCGCGGCCACGTATCCGGCGCTTGAAGCGCGTCCTGGCCCCAGGTTCAGCGGCAGCAGACGCCGCCGGCCTCGGCTCCTTGCTGTGGCTGGAGTGCATCAAATGGCCGCTGCGCTTCCTCGCTGTGCGAGGTGGACGCGGGACGACGCCGGGATCGGCGGCAGCTTCTGTGAGCGTTCGCGCGCCCAGAAATCGGCCCCGCATTGAGACAGACCGGCAGACACCGCCGCGGCGGGCCTCAACGCGGCGGTGCAAGCTTCGGCGAACGCACGTCAGCTCGCAACGTGCTGGCCGCGGATACAGTGCGTCGCGCCGAGAGTCGGCGGAGTTGGCTTCGGGATCGGATGCGGATGCGCATTCGCGATCTTGGCGGCGTGGGCGACTTGGCTGCTGCCGCTGGCCCCAAGTCACTTGAGTCAAGTGGCGAGTGCCCGCGCTTTCGGGGCGACTGAGTCGAGAGCTGGAGGCGAGCGACCCACTTCCGGCGAGACGGACATGTACGGGGGCGAACTGGTCCTTACTTACATTATAGTTTATATGTTACTGCGGTCACACGATGATGCCGTCGCTCACACGCGGCGGCAAGGAGTACCGGGACGTGCCCACGTCGCAGTTGAACCCCTGGAAGAAGACCGGGTGTCGGTACCGCTGCAGCCGCAGGTTCAGTTCCTGTTCGGCGCGCAGCAGCTCGGCCTCAGCTGCCTCCGCTTCCGGCTTGGCTGCGGCTTCAGCGCGGGCCAGGGCAGCGGCAGCCTCCGCCTTGGCCTCGGCCTCTGCTCGAGCGGCAGCCTCCTTCTCCTCCTGCTCCTTCTTGGCGGCGGCAGCGGCCTCCTGCTCCTCCTTCTCCTTCTCGGCCGCGGACGGGCCGAACGTGCCCATGCGGCGGAACCAGCTCACCACGGCGTTTTCAGACTCGGCTTCCTTGGTCGGTTCGGGCGCTGCATCTCCCTCCGCATCGTCCGACGAAGACTCGCTGTCCTGGTCGGACTCCACGGAAGGCTCGGCCTCCGCTTCTGGCACCGAAGCCGGGGCTGGCTCCAGCGCGGAGACATCCTTTTCAGGGTCTGTAGCTGGTACCGTGCCATCCTCGCTGGGGCTGTCGGCACTGAACACCACCGGCTCGGTGGCCTCGGTCGCCTCCACAACAGCCACCGAGGCCTCCGCCACAGCTGCAGTCGCTGGCTCCGGGGTGGCAGCCGGCTTCTCCTTGACGGGCTCAAGAGGTGCCGCAGACTTCTCCTCGACCGGAGCCGCGGGCTTCTTTTCCACTTCGACCTCAGGTTGCTCCTCGGTATCGACAACCAGAGCGGTGTCCTCGGACTTGCTTGCCTCCTTCTCGGCTCCGACCGACTCTTGCTTCTCGGTGGCCTCCTCCACCTTAGCAGTGGTAGGCTGCTCGACCTTGTCAGCCTTGGGTGCGTCCTGCTTGGCGGCCTTGGCCTTCTCGACGTTCCCCTTCATCATCGACACCACGGCCGCCTGGATGGCCCCGTTGACGAGTGTCTGGCGGCGCAGCATGGCGATGTAGTTCTTGGCCACCGAGCCGCCGGTCAGCTCCTTGTCCTGCTGGGTCGTCGCCAGCGTGTTGTCCCCCGACTCCGACTTGGGCGAGGCGGCCTCGGCCTCACACTTGTCCTCATCGGCCTCAACGGCGGCCGGCTTGTCCTCCAGCTCGGGCTCAGCCTGCAGAAGAGCTTGGGGCTTGTCGGCGGCCGGAGCCTGCGGCTCCGATTTGCCCTCGTGGTGCACTTCAACCTGCACTTCAACGTGGTCGTCACTCTCTCGGCCGCTGTCGACGTCCGAGAAGTCGCGGGCCTCGTCGTGGCCGGGCAGCGGTGTGTCCAGCAGCAGCTCCTCGGCCACGGAGCTGCCCTCGCTGGCGGTGCGCTCCTCGTCGTCCTTGACGTCCATGTGCTCGGGGATCTGCAGCAGCTCGCCCAGCAGCGCCTCCATGCGCCGCGGGTGGCCGCGCATGTCGAAGTAGGCCAGCGTGCTGAGCAGGAAGTCGTCCAGCTGCTCCTGCCGCTCCTCGGGCGGCGGCGAGAAGAAGAGCCCGCCCTTGGGCGGGAAGTCCACGTTGAAGTGCTTCTCCAGCGCCGTGAGGCGCGTGTAGAACTGGTAGAACGTGTTGTAACGGATGGCCAGCGTCCACACGCGGCCGTCCACCTCCACCTCCGTCGTGTAGGCGTGGAACGTGGTGTAGTCGAAGCCCGTGACGCGCGCGTCGATCTCCCTCATGGTGGGGGCGAGCGGTCTCTCTCTCTTTCTCTCTCTCTCGAACCAGGCAGATCAAAAAGTGAGCCAAGCGGTTGAGCCGCAGGAACTGGTGGGGGGCTCCATGCAGTGGAGCGGCATGCGAAGGCGCCGCTACTGAACAGAACGCGCCGATCTTGAAGTTGAAACGATCTTAGCCCGCAGAAAAAAACGGACCCAGCTTCCAAAAGGTGCGTACAACGCGATGGCGGACTTGCGCTGGTGTATGTCGCTGGGCGCACATGCACGCAGCGCTAGGTCGAATCGACTGACGGCCGGGGGGGGGACACTCTGGCGAGACGAGGGCCTGGCATGCCTGCACCGGGCGGTGAAGCCATGTCATTGAATGAACGCTGCGGGTATTATTTTCAAAGTACCACACATGAAATGCTCACTCCTAACGTGGTGTCAGATATTCCAGGATTTTAAGCTGATTCGTTGAGTTGTACACGACGAGCACAGCGCTTTACGCATCATCGGCGTATCATGAAAAGATGGCAACAGCAGAGCAACCTCGTCAATACCTAGGGCAAACCGTTTGCAGAGAAAAGAGGGCAACACTGCTCGCAGGGTAGAACGAGAGGAGGAATACCGTCTGCGGGCGGACCAAGCGGGGCAGCCCTCGAAAAGCCATTTGTTGAAGTGCTGCGATTTTTGGCTTCGGGGTGTCTCGCCATCCCCAGCGTCGCGGCTACCAGCTGCCTCCGTTCTCACAAAGGACTCCTGTCGGCGAGGCTCTCCTTAAAGGAGAGCCTCGCCGACAGGCGCGCAGCATGTGTTCAGTCTGCGCTGCAGTACGGTGGACGTTGCCGCCCATACAGTAACTTCACGTGGCTCGCACTAATGGAGCGCTTTCTGTCACTGTAGCAAGTCGGCTGCTGCTATTTTTTAGTTGGAGGGTGGCTAAAATGTCGCTGCGCCAAATCACCATTGCAAATTTGCAAACGCCAGGGGCCGAGCCGGGCTGCACAAAGTCGGCGCATCACCGGTGTTAAATAGTGTGCTAAAAGTCGGCGACTTGCGCAAAGATCGCCGGCTCGGCCCGTTTGCCGCGGGACTAAGGTCCGCTTCACTGAAGCTTTCAGCTTCGCGGGGCGTTGCGCCACCCTTCGGCGAATTTTGGCGGCGCTCATTCAGGCCCAGCTCTGTCGGCTTGCGGGTTGCGACACTGATGGCTGACTCGGTCGCCGCCGTTCCACTCGCGGTGCGAGCTCGAGGCTGGGCAACCCAGTGGGGCTGGGCTCGCGCCGCGACCGGATTTGCCTTGCGGCCAAAAAAAATCGGAGGTCGTCAAAACTTTGGTGAAAGTATCCTGTCCAGGATAGGATGCCCAGCTGGCGGCGCGTCCGCTGTCTCAGCCGCGATGTCCACACGTTGAAGTGATCTATCTGAGATCGACACATTGCGGAGCGGATCTGGCGGTTTCTTGCGCCACCTACTTTTTGCAGCCATGAGACTTGGAAGACAGAGCTAAGTTAGCTCAGCAAAGTTTGCTGAGTTTGCTGAGCAAACTAACTGGACAAATAGCATTAAGGTGTTACAGTTTATCTGCGCGCGAGCACCATAGGCAGCAGCAGTGCCACACAGAGCACCACGAGGCTCGTCTTCTTCAGACAGCGGCGCCGCACGAATGCCAGCAGCGACTTAGGCAGGTACGCGGCCAGCCACGACGAGGCGCCGCCGCTCACGGCCAGCTCCTTCTCTTCCGCCACTGCCTCTTCCTTCGGCGCGGCGTCCACAACGGGGTCTGCCAGGGTCTTGGCGAACGGCGGCTGCGGTGGCGCGGGCGCTTCTTCTACCTGGGCCACGGGCTTGGCAACGGGGCCCGTTACGGGCTGCTCGGGCAGCGCCACCTCTGGCTTTTCTGCTTTAAGTTCAGCAACAACCTCTGCTGCTGCTTTCTCTGGGGGGACGGCCGCCACTTGCTCGGCAATGAGAACTTCTTCGGTGTCTGCGGGCTCCGTTTTCTCGGCCACTTGCTCGGCAATGGCAACTTCTTCGGTGTCTGCGAGCTCTACTGTCTCGACCACTTGCTCCTTCTCGGGCTGTTCCTCCTTCTCGATCTCTTGCTCCATGACGGCGTCAGACTTCTCGTTCTCCACCTCTGCTACCTCTTCCTGCCCCGCTGGCGCGGGCGTCTCCACGATTGTGACCGCATCTTCGTGGGCAATGGTCGTCTCCGCCTCCTCCACTGGTCGAGCCTCTACGACGGGAGACTGCACCAGCTCCGGCGTCGCGACGGTCTCAACCTTCTTGGCAGCGGCAGGCTCGTCGTCTTGTTCAGCTGCCTCGGAAGCCGCCGCGTCCTTCGCCTCCGCCTCGACGGATTGCAGCGCCTTCTTGTGCTCGGCCTGCTCCGCCTCCGAGCCGAAGCTGTCGGAGCTGCTAGGCGGCTCGTGCATGGGCTCGTCCAGCACGCTCTCGGTGCTGGTGGACACGTTGTCGTCCTCGTGCTCGGGCGAGCGCAGGTGGCGCGGCACTTTGAGCAGGTCGCAGAGCAGCTCCTCGATGTCGGCGGGGTGGCCGCGCATAGCGAAGTGGTCCAGCACGTGCTGCAGGAAGCTCTCGAGCTGGTCCTGGCGCTCCTCGGGCTTGGGCGAGAAGAAGAGCGTGCCCTTGGGCGGGAACTCGGCGTGGAAGGTCTTGTCGCGCAGCAGCAGCTGGTCGTAGAACTCGTGGAACTTGCTGTAGCGCAGCCCCAGCCGCCAGCGGTGGCCGTCCACGCTCACCTCCGTCGTGTACGCGTGGAACGAGGCGTGGTAGAAGCCCGTGACGTGCGCCGAGATGCTCTTCATCCTGGCGGTGCCTTATTTGCCTACACTGCAAATTATTTGCCTCCCGTGGCAAATGCCACACACAGCGCAAAAGAGAAAGTGTTTGCTTTGGGGCTCGCTCGCGTCAGTGGAGTCAGCGGCAATTTTTTGCTGCAATGCCCACTTCTGACCCTTTTCTTGGCAAATCAGCGCCCGGCTTCCGCTCAGATGATGGACGGCGGCGCCGCAAAACTGTGCGACACGTTGAAGGCGTCGCCGCCCCGTGCTGCTCGAGGAGGCCGGTGACGACGACCTCTGGCCGAGCAGCGTGAAGGAGGCGAACATGGGGCTGGTTGCCGCTGCGCGTGTAATGGAGCGACTCGCTGCTTGGAGCAGCTTCGGGCCAGGATACGTGTGTGGGCAGCTGGAATTTTTTCGGAGCTGAGACAGTGTCAAGCAGCGCTCCGAATAGTGGACCCGATCTTCAGCGGGCGTTGAAATGCTGGTCAACTTGCATTTTTGCTGGCAAGAGAGATTGAACAAGGGAGGACACTATTGAAGGCAGCTTAACAGCAGCTATCAGTCGACCATGACGCAGCGACATACTTTTCCATCCAGCAGCGTCCACGGCGTCCAACCTGGGTGTTGATGGGGTAGATACGAAAAGACGCTAGTGCTGCGTACTTGACATTTACTCGATGCAATAGTGAGGATAAACGACGCCCGGGTCATGTTATTCGAATTTAATATCGTAGTCCACGCCTAGATAGACAAAAGTGCAATACAGGTTAGAGCAATAGCAAGACTCGGAAGCAGCCCGGTCTTACCGTAATGCATTAGCGGCATTTGTAAAATGAAAACTGTCCAAACGAATAACTGGCCTTGCAAAAAGCGCCACTGTGTCTCGAGTACAAAAGCGAGCTGGTAGAGCGGAGAAATTCCATATTGCCGCCTGAACAATACAAGAAGACCGGCGAACCCCGCGAACTCGACAGTCCCGAACAGTATGATATTGATAACATCCTGATACAGTTTCTCAGGTGTTGATGCTGCTGTTTGCGGATAATACGCCGCGACTGGTAGCTGGAAAAGAAGTGACAGATATACCACATAAAACATCGGCAGAATGCACTCGATGTACTTGGCCATCATAATGTATTCCGAGAGAAAAAGAGCTTGCAACGCGTCGTATATAGCCTCATCCATGGTTGGTGAAGGTAGAAAAGCATCTGCTGGAAGAACAGGTGCCATTGTTGAACTGAGGTAGCGTTCAAAGTCCAGGCCAGCCCGAAATATGTTGCCTTGTGTTGATTTTATCGTGGTCATTTGCTTAACCAAGTCCGTTTGTACACACGCTGATGAGGCATTCTGGTTAGAGTTCGAAAGCGATTTTATAAATATAGTGCTTTCGACTGAGAGCAGCATCGGAAATGGGGCATAAACTCGAATTCGGCTCCCATGCATTGATTTATCGAAAAGTTTGCGAATCATTTCTGGTAAATCCACGATGTAGTTCGTAGTTCTTGATCGCCCACCACCTCGGGTGATTTCAATATCCTTGGTGTGCTAAAAGATGTCATGAAGAGCTACAACAACGTAAAGACTGTCCAACATTATTATGAAGACCGTTGTGAGCATCGTTTTTGACATCTGCATGCATATCGCAACGTAGAAGACATTGAAAACATCCACTGAAAACACTACAGCTGGGCCGACATATTCGTGGTTACTTTCCGTTGCATTTGCTATGATATATTTGGTCATCTTCTTGAAAACAGGCATCACAACGACGAAGACGGCTTGTTGGTACCCAGAAAGGTGGTAGAATATAGTGGTGAAAATCGGGTACGCCATAGCTACAGCTCCCTTGGTAGTCAGAATTATTACTTGAGCTTTGAGTTGCTGACGAAGCACTAGCGACTCAACAAGTTGGCGATATCCAATTACCAGAATAGTGAATACCCACCCAAGAAATACGTACGGGCCAACCATTACTACATAGCCAAAAGGAATCGGAAAGCGCCACTCAGCTGCAACAATCACTGCAATTAGTGTATCGGTGGTAGCAGTGCCCAACGCTATCACGATGGCTCCACCATTTGATATAGCTCCCGAGGGAATTTGCTCTTGTAGTTGTACGACAGCACCTAGAGTTACAGTCGCTGTGGACAGAATCCAACGCATCCAGAAAGCGTAATTCGCTTGCCAGCCCTCCCCTGGGGGCCTCAATGGTACGCAGTCGATAAGGAGAGTCATCAACATTGCAGGAGCTGGTGCTAGAATGCAAATGATGGTAGCCCGTGATAGCGACGTTCGCCGGCAGTAATCCCGCAATGCCAGCAGACGCTCGATTGAGTACTCGCTTCGGCGCTCGATATGACTTCGACGCCAAATTCGTGCTAGGTGACCGCATATTGCGGCAGTCGTGCTCGACTCTTGCGATTTCTCCTGTGGCTGGACATGCGGCTTGACCCTCGTCGAGTGGAGAATCATGTTGATCTTGCCTCCTATCACTTCTAACCAAAATTGACCACAACCAAGAGTACCACCAGGAATATCTGTTGCAAAACCGCTCGAGCTACCTGGAGGCAGACGGATCCGAAAACTGTAAATTATTTGTCTCATTGGAGATATATAAAGGTCCCCTGGCTTGACCCTGGTGGGGGAATTTCTTCCTTCGGCTTTTCTGCGTCAGCACTAGCACCGGCGTCCATACTGGAGCTGAGCACAGACCAGTCGCTGCTCGTAGACGCCAACATGGGGACGCTACGAGTCATTGCACGGCCTGCTGGCAATACATTTGTGTCTTCCTTCTCCATTTTGCGACGGGCGCGTTGAGCTTGCCGATACGCTGCCCATATTGAACCGAGCGCCACCATCAAAAGCGTGAACTCCATGGCCACAAGAAGCACGGGTGCCAATAAATCAATTCCTTTGCGCTCAACGTACTTGGCCGAATTACGAACGAGGAACGTGACTGCCACGAGGTAGCCAAGTCGCTCAGCGATATATGTGGCGCCGGTGATGTCGATGGCGTCCACGTAGGCGATCATGGCGTGCAAAATGCAGACGACGAGGAGGAAGTAAACGACGATAAAATTTTTGCTGATCTCCGTCGTAGAAATGACTAAGTGAACAATGCTTAGAGGTGCGAGGAAGTCGTTGAAGCGGTCCCAAAACACTTGCAACGCGATACTTGCCTTCTCATTCCTGGACCCCTTTATTGCGTCTGCACCTGGCAACCCCACAGCAGACCGTTCAAGTCCATGCACTGCTCTACCCAAACTGTCAACAGCCCGTGCTGCTGCGATAGCGCAGATGAGATTCGCCACTAATGCGTTGACACCTCGCTTCGGCGTGTACTGCTTGGCCTGGACGAGTACAATGGCGAAAATGTAGATGGACACAGGTAGAAGCGCAAACTTTGTAGCAACGACACCTATAGCAAAGAAATTGGGTCCAACCACGTTGCTTCGTTGTGCTGCCCACGCAATATCTTCCGTACGTTTGGATGAGTACAATACATACCATCGAGCAAGCAGCGACAACCCCAGCACTGAGGAAAAACCAATGGCGAGATACACTGTGCTTTTGTCCACTTCATCGATGAGCTGATCCTCATCGGTAGAATTCGTACGCGGTCCTAGGAGGTTTGGCATAATTTGAGTCTCAGCGCCGTCAGTGGTCTCGTAAACGTTGAGCACCACCAACACCGAATACGCGCAGTCAAGGAAGGCATACACCCATTCCTTTCGTGGAACACTTTGAAACACCGTTTTCTTCCAGACCCCGAGACGTTTGAGCTCCAAACACTGCTTGACAACGCTATCTGACCGTTCTGGCTGCATGCGATGCGGATTGCAATTTACTTCTTGACACACACCAGGAGTTGGACATGTGGCCCCACCATTTTCAACTCTCTGATCGGTCTGTGCACGGAACGCAGTTGGACTTGGGAAAATATTGATGTTTGAGGTATCGCCGCCACCATTAGTTGGCGTTAAAGTCAGTCGTCGAGCCTTCGCTGCACGTCTCCGCTCACGATGTTCGTGGCGACCTTCGTACAGTCGAAGCCCCGTCAGCACTACATCCGCTACTAAAAAGACGACGGCACCTGCGATATCATTGTCCAAGATAAGAGACACCTCGACAACATTCATACCCATAACAATCGTCATGACTGTCACATAACGATGGAGTTGATAGGAGAGACGCTCCGGGGTAGAACCTCTTTGGCAACACGTCCAGCTCGCCCACACCATGGATGGAACTTCGCAGAGGAGAAGTATCATTTCACTTTGGTTTAAGAAAGATGACACCATGCCACAGTCCTTCCAGCGGTCGAAAAATGTGAGCACGAGTTGCTTGGCAGTCATCTTTCCACCCGCTTCTTGTATGCCCCAGTCGTAAATGACCTCGCCGCGTACTCGACTTAACACCCACGTGTGAGCAATAGCAATTGCTTCCACCAACTCGCACATGACCAGGATGAGCGCGCTGCAAAGTGCGCTCGACTCCTGCTTCCACTCCAAACCTTCCGAGCTATTGAGAGTCAACGTCACGTACATCAGGAAAAATACCTTGAGCAAGGCAATGATCGGCGGGAGATAACGGCGTCTGGTAGTGAACTTCATCGGACAAGAGCAGTCGAGCATGGCGGCGCGCAGACCCCACTGAATGAGTCGTGTTCCCCAGACGATGAAAAGGCTCAGAGAGACGATAACCATGAGCACTTGTGGAACGTGATCCATTACCACCGGTAGCGACAGTGGTGCGTCTCCGCCGTCAAAGTCGACAGCTTGGAAGCAGTTGATGACAGCGCCAGCAACCGCTACTTGCTCGAAGCACAACACGAGGAATTCGAATACGCCTAACTCCGACGGTACGAGGCCGTTCTGCTGCTCCTGCAACCACTGGTAGGACTCGGCTGCGTGTTGCAGCATGGCTGCAACAACCTCGACTCACTGAGTTGTAGCTTTTCGTGACCGAATTGGACTTGGTGTTTTGACTTGAGTCAGAGCACACTGAAAGAGTGAGAGAGAGTGAGAGCTGTGCACATTGATTACAGGGGACCCTACGCTGAAGCACAACGCGTAATCGCAAATCGCATGGCCGCAGGGACCAAGCTTCAGAGCAATTTCCATAATCCAGTACATGTACTAACCGGTATGTACTTCTCTCTCCCACCAATTTGTAGGAACATGTAAATAGTTGATATTTTGAACCATAGATTCACCTACACATGCGAGCCGAAGACCGGGCTAGCCGCGTTTAATGGCTCACAGTAGCGCTCTTTTTGTCATATTTTTGCAGATTAATAACAGCGCTCAGCAAGTAAATAACAACACAAACGCAAAAACATTTTTGAAAGAAATAAGGTTTTATTTCGTAATTACATGGCAAATTAGCGATATTAATAGAAAAAGTTACCAGATATTCACTCTGGCTTGGTGACCACGTCCGATGCAGCACAACTGCCAGAAACGAGCAGAACACTCTCTATTTGGCGCCCAAAAAGGTGAGGTTTAATTGCCTGTTATGACGATATGCGTCAAATCTCAGGATAATTTCATCCAATCATCGACATATAAAGGTTTAGAGACGGAATTAGCAAATACCGGTATTGACATTGTTTTATTGATTGAGAATCTGGCGGTGTCGCCGTTTTCGACAGTTGAAGCCGTGGAGCTGATTGGCACTGCTGCAACTCACCCCCCTCCCTCCTTGGTGCAAACGCGGGTCTTCTTCGGCGGGTACCCCCGCCGAGGTTGTACAAGTGAAGCGGGGCCCATGCGTAGACTCCGGATGGTCTCTATGGATGAGCGACTCTACTTGAAGAGCCGTTTGGCCCTCGCTATGGTTCTGTAGCGGAGGCGGTCTTCTTTACTTAAGGTGGTAAGGAAGACCACCACCGCAATGCGCGTTTGCGTCCTTGGCCGCGACTGTGCGGGTTATCTTGATAGGTGTCGATTTAATGTCCACCACCAACCTTTTTACGGTTGTCTTACGACCGCCTTAGCCAATTCTATTTTAACCAATGAAATCATTCTAACAATTTTTAGTGGTTCACAAAAAACCAAACTACCTATAAATTGGTGGGACAGAGAAGTACTGGGGTTTTCCCAAACTGGCATCGAATGTTATTTTTATTAAAACAAAGTCGCGAGGTGCGCGAAGAAGCTCTGAAATTCATTTAGGTTTACCGTATAGTTGCATGGCGGCGATCACGCGATTGCTCCAGCTGGTGGGTTCGGGGGGGGGGGTCTCCTGGAGGGCAGCGTGTGGCGATGTGAAGAAACTTCAGAACTTTCAACATGCTGGACACTTTGAATTCACTTCGCAATACACTCAAATATCTTACTACTACGATAGTATTATTACAGATTTCCCCGGCAATAAGATAACTGCGACCAGCTACACTCCACGCCAAGTTATTATGAACACCTACGTTTTGCCCTCTAGCTCAGCCAGTTTTACGAGTTGTGCCACGCTGTTTAGATATGTTGTTTGTGTTGTTATAACACGAATGAGACTTGTTTTAACGTCCCCAAGAGTGAAGTTTAAGGTCTACCATATGTGGTGTAGCGCCACACCGATTTTGTGGTCGCTGTGTATTAGGGTCCCAATTACGGGTGACCCTAGCCAGATGTAGCTAAGAGTGGTCCCTGTTTCAATTTCGCCTGGTTCAAGTTGCGAGCGGTCACGGTACTGGATGGATACATGTCCGGTGTTTCATATTTAGAACGGAAAAGTGTCTCAGTTTGATAGCGGATACGGTACTTCTAGCCGAGCCTCCGACTTGACGAGTTACGGTGTTACCGAATAACCTTAGTTATCACGTACACTTTGTTATGGCATACAGTTGCAACTGACCAATAGCAGGCTTCACTGGAGAGTGAACCGTGCACCTCTGTGCACCCTCTGTTATGACGTACAATCCCTTCAAGCCAGCCATTCTGGCCAACTGCACCGCGAAAGTTGCATCGCATCCCGGCAGAACCAATGCCTCGGAAGTCTCCGAAGGAGAGGCCTCGACTGCAGAGTGGGAAGGGTCGATCTGTCAAGAAGCCCCAGCTTTCAGCTTACAGTGCTCGTCACAAGTTAATGGCCCTTACACATTTTGACCTACACAACGACATTGCAGCTACAATTGCAACGTTTATCCTTCCTTACCCAGCAAACAGTACAATAGCCTAATCTACTCGTGGCGCTGCTCACTGGATAAGATTGTCGCTTCGTGTACAACACACCGTGATGCTTAAAAAGGAGAACGCTGCTGCATCGGTGGAGCTCAAGTTGGTTTGCAGGGTTAATGCGCTACGTGATGAAGGCGCGCCTGTCACCCTGATGATGTTAAGGCTGCAATCCTTACAGTATAAATGCTCTTTTCTTTCATCGTGCAGTGAAGATAGCTTTAGCCGGTACACCTCCAATCATGTCTCTATCACTACAGATCAGATGTACGGCTTAACTAAGGTTATTCGATTGTTACATAGGAGAAGTTTGGGGGCGGTTTGAGATCCAAAACCGCCCTCGTTATACTTGATATTTGTATTGGAATGTAGGAGACAGTAGAAAGAGCCCTAGCGGCTCTTCAGGAACATAAGATCTAAACAGTGCAGAATCCTTTAAGTCCCAACCAAGCGTACACTCTCCGGTAAGTCCCTGCGTGGGCTGGATTATGTCTGCCGTCAGCACCCGAGAGGCATAGCTTGTAGGGTGTTGACAGGTAGCGCCAAGAGGAAGTCGGCCCGGGGCAGGGCAATCTCGCCGAGTGTGCAAGGACAAGTCTCGCTAAGACAGCGAGCCGGTACGCCCGTCAGCCGGGGTGCCGTAACTCTTCTAGCCGAGTAGCCATTGCTCTCGGTGACCCGTAACAGCGCTCGCACGCCGCCGTCCATCCATTGGTGGAGAGCACGGGGTTCAAAGCGGAAGTCAGTGAGCTCAGCTGGCTTCCCAAGGTTTCGACTGGCTTGGTTAGCTGGTCTCGGTGGGAGCCGCCACTGTTGTCCCGGAAGGGCCGAACCGCTTGGGGACCCCTAGCACAGGCCGATAAGCGCCGACTTGCTCGGCGGTTGTTGTGTACTAACTTTGCGTTCTACTACACCACAACACCTGGTAGCACTTTGTAGTCCGTCCAACGACCGACTAATTACACGTTCGTATGAAATACGAACGCGGGACCGAGGACCTGCCTGTGGACACGAACATGTCCACCGGTAGCCCAAGCGCAACTGCAACGCGTGTTGCACGCGAAGACTGTCCCCACCTGGCGGACCCAGAGTGGGAGGCACTCCAACGACTGTCAACAGTCATTGGAGAAGCTGCGGTAGCGACGATGTTGCGTACGCTATCGCCGACAGAGCAACACGGAGTTGCTCTGGGTTTCATCATGAAGGAGCAGCGCGAGGTCGCTGCTCGCGCTACGGTGTCGACCCCGTCCACACCGCGCGTGGAGTCGTTGAAACTCCACATGAACAGTTATGTTGGAAGAGAGGGCGCGCCTCTCCTCCGTTGGCTTGTCGAAGTCGACACTGCCATCACGGCTCGACGTATCGTCGACCCGCTGTCGAAGGTTGCGTGCGCCATGTCATGTCTTGGCGGACGAGCAATGAGTTGAGCGTATGGACGCCGACTCACTGATCCTACGTGCTTTAGCACGTACGAAGTATTCAAGCAGGAGCTCAGCCAAGCGTTTGAGCCCCCGCAAAATGAATTTAGATCGAGGGCTGAGTTCCTCGATCTGCAACAAGGTAAGCATGACGTGCATGCTTACGCTTAAAGAGC